>VXAA01004322.1:0-27933 GCA_013399115.1 Anseranas semipalmata
CCAGCCAGACCCAGTACACTGGTCTGCATGATGAAGATATCCATTAGTTACAGGACAATTTCAGCTGTGCAGAGAATACACAACCTACACTTGTGGTTCTTGTGACAGGGGTCCCGTGAAAGCTTTCATACCCACAGTACTGAAAAATTAATAGAGATGACATAATCAGGACATTATCATCAACACTATCTTCTTAAAAAAAAAAAAAAAGTGTTTTTTGCCTACTTTCTTTTGAAATGAAAAATTCGCATATGATTATTTTATGCATAATTTACATATGTCTGTATCCCTTGTGCATTTTTATTTTTTTCTTTTTATCTGGACAAATGTATTGGAATAAGTCTATTAAACAAGAAGTTTGCATCTTTCTCTCTTACCATCTTTATCAAAATAAAAATAAATCTGCTGAGGAGAAAAGACCATAATCACAATCACTATCTGAAATATGCATAAGTTCATCTCTGTACTCTAGTCAGCAACAGTAATATTCTTGAAAACTGCAACTGAGCTCTAAGCCAACCATAGTAAACAGGAGAAAAGAGTGGTCAAGGGTCCATGCAGAACCTCTATCAAATATTGAACAGCATAGGATTATTTCATCTAAAGGAGAGACCAAAGAGTACATGATAAGACTCTTCTAAGCATGTTTTTATGCACCTGAAGAGTGGAAGTAATCAGTTCATGGTCACAGTAGGACAGAACAAACAATAATGGGCTTAATTGTTAAAAACATTCAGGTTAGATATTAGAAAAGTTTCTGTCAGGACCAGTGGAACAGACTGCCTGAACAGGCTGTGGAATCTCTATCATTCCTTAAATACCTCGAGGGATTTCACAGACATCAGGAAAGACAATTATAGTTAGTACCAGTAAACCAGTTAGTGCTGGTTTTCGGTATTCGAAATTGCTTAGGATCCCTTTCAGGCAGAGATCCAATATGAACGAGCCTGGCTTATTTTGATGATTGCAGATTACGTTTAAGGGCTGGAATAAATTTTAAGGACCAAATATTTAGCAAAGGAGTCTCAGTAATTTACCATATTTGTCTCCTATTAATGACTGATTATTCAATATGACTTCAGAATGCTTTGTCATAAATGTAAATAAATATATAATAATGCAGAATATGAGTTTTCTGTGTTTTTTTTTTTTTTATTAGAAAAAGTTTTGCCATAGATTCTCTGTGGATAATACTTGAATTTTCTTTTTTTGTCTCTAGAATTCCATATTCTATTGACTTCATGAGAATTGTGCCTTACAGTGTCATCCCCTTAAATTGTTCTCCTTTGTTGAGTTGCTAGGGTTCATAGCCCTAAAATAATTTTGTATCATTATGTAGCATACACTATTTAAAATCAAGTTTTCAGAATTTATGCTCTTAATCTGATCTGTATCATACTATCAAAACTTCTCACCTGTCTAAACAAACAGATTATTTAAGGTCATAAAGATGGCTTTTGTACAACTCCAGAGTCCTTTGTTTTCGAGGACATTTGTCACTTTGTTATTCATTTTCTTCAGGTTTGACCTTCATTAGTCAACCCGTGCTAGTCAGGTACAAAACTCAATGCACTCACACAAGTTTACAGGATATTTCAAAGGAAATTGTGCATAGTACTGAATCGTAAAATAAGCAATGTCACAGCAGCACCAGTCCCAGACCTTACTATATAATTTAGCAACATATTTTATTCAGAAAAAGTAAAGACCCACATTGTTTGGTTCTTTTATGTACATAGTAAGTTTACAACAAAAAGTTAACCTCTCAAAAGCCTTGAAACAGCAGGTGAAACCTATTAGGAAACAAAACAAAACAAACCTATAAAGCCAGATGCATTTTTATCATGCACCACCAATCTAAAAAACTCCTCCAGGAAGACTACTTCCTAAAACTGATAAAGATCTTCATGTGATATAGGCTGAGAGCCATGATTAATTATGTACCATTTAATATATTTGGAATGTACCTGTGTTAATGATTGAATATATCAGATTGCTAATCTAAACCACAATACATGAACTTCCCCCACAGTGACAGCAACCCTAAGAACTACTGAGAAGGATCTGTCAAATCTCTAGCATTTTCGATTTATGGTAGCTGACTGTGGGAAAATTCTGTTCTTTGTCTTTTCTCTGTAATAATAAAAGCTGCCACTTAATGGTTGCATAAGCTCTTTTTTGCTCCAGCTTCTTCTGAAATACTAGATTTTGATTCAGATTCCATATTTCTTTCATACATCCCTTTTTACTTAAAAGCTGTACATGACCTTCTGATTGAGTCATTTGCTGTGGCTCTCCCAATGTACTGGAAGCATACTGATACAAGAATCTGTCTATGTATGGCTCCTTATTTTAGCCTCTTCCAAGTCTCCTTGTACTGAAAGTCTGTTTACTCAGTTTCTCTTTTGTATTTTAAGCCAATTCGTGCAAGAAGCACTGAGAATGTGAAGCACGACATCAAGGCCTTATAACGAAGGACACACTTGTTAGGAGAGCTGTGCAACTGCTACCTGTTCCACAAGCAACATTTAAGCCACGACATCAACACATGTTAGCAGTCAGGCCCACAGGTCTTATTCCAGAGGCAGGGCAGACCTACGAGACAAAAGCCCTGGCTGCAGCAGAGACAGACAGTACAGAAGGTCTGTTTATCTTCTGCAAGCATCCACGAAGGTCCTGAGAGAGTCGCCTGGATAGGCTGCACTTGCCAGAATAAATCCCACCACTTGCTCCTACCACCATCTTGGTTAAGGAGTGGAATGTAGTCTGAGTTACATGGGGATTGCATGAAGGGTGGATGGGAAAGACAGCAGCCTGCTCTCTGAATGGACAGTAATAACTGAAGTTGTTTGTGCCAGTTGAACTCACCACATCATACCCATAAAATAGCATGACCCTGCAGCTGGTCTAAGTCCTTGAATTCTTTTGCATCCGATGGTTCCGTACTAATTTGTATCTGCTAAGACTCTCCAAAATAATTTGAATCACAGAATTGCATAGCTGGAAAAAGACGATTGACTAGGTGCTGATGATTATGTTTATGGTTATTGTTTTGTCACATGAAACTCCGCAAAAACATTTCATGAGTGAGTCACGATGAATTATGTTTAAATTATACATTTTGTGACTCATTGATTTTCTCATTGTTTTATCCTTGCAGCATTCCTCTCTATGTGAGTCTGAGAGACAAGTGCTTGCTGTCAGGCCTAGAAAAGAAAAGGGTTATTCATCTACTCCCAACCCATCAGAAGGGCCAAGAATGTGGAGTAGATCATCCTAACCAAGGAAAGGAAGTAGTAAACATTTTCTTGCAACTACAGTATGTCACAATATAGGGGAGCTATGTGCCGGAAAATCCAAACACAGTCTTGTTGAGCAGGTGACAGAACAATCTTATTTATGGCATCATAGCATCTGAAGCTGTCTTTTTCTTGGTTTTGACTGTGTTCATAATTAGCACAAACCAACCTAAATCTATTTGCCTAACAGAAAATATGGAGTTTTTTAATGAATAAAATAAAGTTTTTCCTAGCTGCTGTTTCTTCATTTTAACCCTTTGTAAATTCCTGGGCCGATTTTTTCTTTTCTTTTTTCTTTTTTTTCTTTTAAAGTATGTATCCTTCACCATTACTCCTTCCTTTGAAAAACACAACTCAAGCCAGTACTAGCTAGCTTCCCCTAGCACAATGTTAGCTTGCAGCAGTAATGACACTAAGAACACAGAAATTAGACCCATCATAAAAAGACTAGATTATAGCTAACAGAAGCTTGGGCAGCAACTGCTCCTGCAGCTGGCTGGCTGCCTGACTTCTGGTGCTAAGTATAACTCATTTGGCAGACCGTTTCTGAGGCACCAGGTCCCATGACAGCAGAGGGGGCTTCAGCCCCTTGGCTGCAGTTATGGTGAGGAGCACGCCACCCCTAAGTACTGTGCCCTCGAACTTAATCGCACAGCAGCATCCTGGTCCAAGGCTGACTCTGTGGCTGTGACATAGAAGGTACAACTGCTTCTTATTTATGGTCACATCAGAGCTGTGACTTCATGAGTGGTCCTCACTGCAGGGAATGCAACCGGGCAAGCCCCCTTTCTCAGCAAGTCCAGCCTACCCTCTGTAACTAGCATAGGGGACATCAGTTCTGAAGTCAAGAAAAGACGTCAGAGACTGTACCGGGCTAATGGTGTTTGAACTGTAATGAAAGAGTTTAATGTTAATGAGCAAATTAATCTCAATTTTAATTACTAAATCTTCTCCTCCAGCGAATAATCAAAATCTACAGCAGGCTTAGACATCTCAGAGCAATAACATACTGATGAGTGTATCATACAGTCTTTTTCATTGCACTTTTATATTCAGTTAATACAGAAGCATGTGAAACACTGCTAACTGCAAGATAAACATGTATTTTTCCCCATAATGTTGATGTATATATAGACATATCTGCATTTACACAGATAATATATATGCATCTATATAAATATAAATACAGAAAATATAGATTTTCTGTATTTATTTTATATAAATTTATATATAAATATATAACTATATAAAATATATTAGACAAAAATAGATAGATTAGATTTCTATTTATTTGTATAGGTATATATATAGATTTATGCATCTAATATAGATATGTATTTATATCTAATATATAGATATATTTATATCTAAATATCAGTAGATATAGCTATCTCTATATATCTGCGATACACCACATTCATTCTGGAATAAAAGGCTTCAGTGCAAAGTAGGACATGCCAAAACACCTACATAGTGAAAAGTCAATGAAGAAAATGCATCATACTTTGGATTTGAACAGAATGTTTTATTTCAATGGGAAGCCTGTTCTTAATATTTAATAAAACATTATTATTTTTTTTAAAATTACAAATACAGCATGTTCCCAAATACTAAACAATATTTTGTTTTTCTCCTCCAAAACTTGGCTTCACTGAGCATTTTGAAATCAACAGAATCATCTTGGTTCCATGCTAGTGTTTTTGATGTATATTCTTTTGGTAAGCATTATTGCGCGTGGCTGAAAAAAATCTAAGACATCTAGGAGAACAGAGGAATCTTTCAGTGAATGAGTTCAGACACAGGCCAATCCAACCTCCACTAAATGATTTCAGGGATAAAATACAGTACAGTATTTTACAGATATATTTACAAATAAAATACATATTCAGTATTAGGAAACAAGTGGAAATCCACAGTCTTGGAAGTTATCTTCCCCCTCCCCTTTTTTTTTCCAGTCAGAAATCTCAGTCTATTGCTCACAACATATGTGACTTTTTGTGAACTTATAGAACTATCAAAAGGCTAGTAGACCACTGATAAAAAAAATTAGTCGAGACAGAGTGATATACCCACTCTGCTTTGGCCAAGGCAGTACATACAAAAGATGTAACTATCATTTATCTAGAGAATAACAGACTGGTTTTGTGATGCACAGACCCTGATAAAAGATGACAGATGCCTACATCAGCAGCACTGTTGTCAGTATTTTTGCCTGTACTGATCAAGATCTTAGGGAAGTATCTATCCTAGAGGTGTCTACATAACCTCCTTGCTAGCTAGGCAAGTGGCGTTACCTACAGCATGAGGTACTTGCTGATGAAGTGAACAAGCTGCAGGAGGAGATAGCTCTGTCAACAATGTAAGAGAGCAAGAGAACTTCAAAGAGGTTGCACAAACATTTAGCACTCAGGAAGCCAGGTGGCTTTTCAAGAAAGACCAGCAAGATGTCTTAAAAGAAGTAGCTACCTCTGTTTCCAGGTTTGTTGGCTAAGCTCAAAAAAGGTCATATGGTGCTAGCAGGAAGGAACAGACTCCAGCAACCAGGATGAAGAAACAGTATGCTGGGTGAAGCAGCATTCATCACACAGAGGAAGGTAGCCATAGTCTTCTGGGAGGACCAGAGGCTTTGCTTACAGCAAATACCCTGCCTGCACAGGGCTAAAATCTAAGTTTTATAGGCCACCAAGTCAGCTTCCTACTTGTTATGCCCTTGCAGGCATAGCCTCACTTTCAAGCTTTTTCACTATTAAATCAACAACCAAGTGGTAACAGACCCTGTTCAGCCCCTTTTGATCCTGAAGGGTTCCCCCACTGCCTCTGAAGCCTGGCTCTTTGCTCCCTAAGGTCTGCCACCTATGTAATTACCAGCTAAGCTGCCTTATTACAGAAGTATGTTCATTTGCTCCTCCAACAGGAACACTCCTATGCTCTCTTTGGGAAGACTTCAATTTACCCTATGACTCAACACATACGATTATCATTTATAAAAGTTTTTTTTTTTTTAAAAAAAGTACTGTTCATCACATGCAACATTAGCTGCATTACTACGCCTATACCGTTGATGAAAGATTACAGGCAGTGAGCAGAGGGATGAAGGTGTTATGCACACACACAACACTTAGCAATACCTAAACTTACATGGACCTAAGTTCTTAAATGGTTTTCAGTCAATTTTAAAGCCAGCTACAGTTAAATTACCATCTTCTTAAGTCTTCAAGGCATCAGTCACAGGCATAAGGTAGTAATTCACTACTTCTTACACACCACCTAGACTAATGCCCTATCAGCTCATATTCCTGTCAGAGAGGCCCTGCCATTGTTATCTGTCCTATTTCAGTCATGTCTAAATAACATATAAAAAAAAGATCAAAATGAAAACCAAAGCAAAACCACGTGAGATCAGAAACAAGAGGCATACCAAAAGCCTTAGAACCACGTGAAGCTGACATTTTGTAAGTGGAGAAATAGTTATGGAATACTTCAGAAATCTCCCCAGTCCTTGCAAGATATCATTTGTGGGCTAGAGACTTATTCTGACCACAGGCATAGCATTTTTACAAGGAAAACTACAGTTACCGAAGTTGTATGGATATGCAAGCATCCTGGATTGCCTCCCATTCTCTCAGACGGTGCTGACATCTGTGGCAGCTAAGGTTTACAAAGATAAAAGATTTATTTCTAAAATGCTTTAATGGATTCAATAATCCCATTCTAAGGATTTGCCATTGTCCTGATGGGTGTTCTATACCAATTGACAAATACATAAATAAAAATATAAAGTACTTCACATTACTCCTCTGCAAGAGACTTAATTTGCCCTGGACATGCCAAGACATGTTCTGCATTTAATATACTGAGTTTCTCAGAAGTGTCACAGTCAAATTCTCTCTTTTGTATAATGCAGTCGAAAGAAGTGAATGGCTACAATCTATAATCAGGATGAAATAAATAAGAACACAAAATAAAACAAATTCAGAAGAGAAATATTTTGGAAAAATTAGTGCTCCCTCTGATGTAACAAAAGATGTCTGGAAATGGAGAAGCATATGAATGTTGAATGTACAGGCATATTCAACAAGGAAATACAGATAAAAAACATGATAAACATTTAGTTGTTTGTGGTATACGCATCTTCTGCGAAGACAGGAGTCAGCAGAATAAGTTACTACTTTTCTCAGAAAAAATGAAAAAATGTCTCAAGATACATAACATGCATATGACAAACCAGCTGGCATTGATAATGTCACTCAGAATTAGGTGTCTGAATTACACCCATCTGTATAGTTTATACTTAAATTTTGGGAGTAAAGTTAAGTCAAGTCAACGCATTGTGCCCATGCTTCAAATTCTGTTTATTAACAGGATTGCATTACTTTCACAGAAAACATTTTTCTACCAGAATGACATATAGAGTTAGAATGGGGGACAAATTATGCATTTTAATCTGCCACTTAAAGAAGATTTTTGGAATTACCATGCAACTTCCACCTTGATGGTCACTCATTTGAAAAACAAACAAACAAACAAACAAAAACAACACACACAAAAAACCTCACAACATCCTCACTGAATAATTTTTCCCAGGGAAGCTGTGGATGCCCCAAGCCTAGAAGTGTTTAAGGCCAGGCTGGATGGGGTTTTGGGCAACCTGGTCTAGTGGAAGGTGTCCCTGCCCATGGCAGGGGGATTGGAACTGGGTGATCTTTCAGGTCCCTTCCAACCCAAAACATTCTATGATTCTGTGGTAATAGTTAAATAAAAATATTTTTCATAATTTTTCAGTTTTAATCCTTCCAACCCTCTCTCACACTAAGTAAAAGAAGAAGTAAAAGTGGAAAAGTTGTACAGAATGGTTTCAAAGATGAAGAATGCCTTCCACACAAGGACAGACCTGGGCTCTTAATTTTGCAAGAAGATACCAAGAAAGGCAACGACAGAACCTTATATAATTTGAACAACTAGAGTGCATCAAAATAATTAGCTTGTAGACTAAACCAGAAAGATTCTACTTCACACACACTGTTTATGTTACAAAACTAATTAATATAACCTGACTATTACAACAGACTCAACCCTAGTTCATTGTATTTGCTTGGAAATGGGTTTGACTCTGTTCCTACCATCTTCATAGCTGTTTTAATTTCACTGAAGAGAATAACTTGGCTTGTTCCAAGACTGGATTATATCACAAATAACAGCTTGGTTTCAAGCTCTAACACTGAAAACTCTTCTTAATTCTTTGGAGTTTGTTAGCCAGAGAAGTGAGATATACCTAAGATAGTTTCTGGAAACCTTGTTTTGATACAACTTTTGACAGGCTAGGAATAGTTCTGTGAAACTAGAGATCTTTGCATTTATATTGTTTTAAACTCAAAAGTGATTATATACACCCTTACTCCAAACAACAAAACAGACAGCATTCTTTACGTTACATATATTTTTCTGATAAGTCAGTTAAAAAAAAAGGATACAGGTTTGCTTTTAAGTAAAAGTATAAATAATATTTACATGAATAGCAAACATTTTAAAAAAAATACAATAACAGGAATAAAACCCACCCTAACCAAAATTAGAACTGTATTATTATAGTTCATGAAAACATCCATGGCAAAAGCCATAGGGGTTTTGGGGCAATTCTTACCCAGCCTCTCTGGCAAATTTTTGAATTTCTGAGAAAAGTTTTGTAACTATTTTAATACAGCTATTTGAGATTTGGAATTACCAGATATATGGAGTAATAAAACAAAAATTTTTGCTTTTTTCTTCTGTTTGAATAGCCTATTGAAATACATTTGGAAAGGACTAAGTCAATTTTATTAAACTAAACATGCCTCAAACTCAATATAAATAACAGTTAATAGAGAAAACTAAATCAATTCTCAAGCCACATAACTTCCAGAAAAAAATTTTTTTTGATCCCAGATGACAAATGAAAATGACCACTAGATCAGTATAAAGCCTCTTTGTGTGAGGTACTATGAACAAAATACACTGACAAGGACTGGAAATAAACAATTTCTATTTAAAGGAAGCTAAAGAGAGTGAGGTTATCAGAATTCAGAACAAGCAATATTCCTGTTCCCCCAACTTCCCCAATAACTTAAAAGGTGAGAATGTTGCTTGCCTTGCACTCACACAGAACAATTCCCATTTCAAACCAAGCATTTCGAACCTGATTAGCTGACCTGCGAGACTGCCACCCATCCTATTATAGACATTCATCTAATCAAATAACAGTTCTCATAACTGAAGCACTAAGTATGTCACAAGTAGTCTGAATTGATTTGGTGTGGGACAGAGCATCAATAATACTTACAGTGTTTTCAGTCTGAGTATTACAGAAGCGTAGGGAGGAACAAGATGTTTAACATTCATGAACTTGGAGATAGTTAGAACAGAATAGAATAGTTCAGCTGAAAGGGACCTTCAGAGAACATCTAGTCCAACTGCCTGAACGCTTCAGGGCTAACCAAAAGTTAAAGCATGTTATTGAGGGCATTATCCAAATGCCTCTTGAACACTGGCAGGCATGGGCCATCAACGAGCTCTCTAGGAAGCCTGTTCCAGTATCTGACCATCCTCACAGTAAAGAAAGTTTTCCTAATGTCCAGTGTGAAACTCCCCCAGCACAGCTTTGTGCCATTCCCATGTGTTCTTTCATCGGTGACCAGGGAGCAGAGACTGGCACCTCTCTCCCCACGTCCCCTCCTCAGGAAGTTGCAGAGAGCAATGAGGCCGCCTCTGAGCCTCCTTTTCTGCAGAGTGGACAACCCAAGTGTCCTCAGCCTCTCCTCACAGGACGTGCCTTCACGCCCTGCTACCAGCTTTGTTGCCCTTCTCTGGATGCATTCCAGTACCTTAACATCCTTATTATAATGTGGAGACCAGAAATGCACCAATGCCAAATACATTGGGAGAATGACTTCTTTAGACTGGCTGGCTAGACTGTGTTTAACGCACCCCAGAATGCGGTTTGCCTTCTTGGCTGCCAGGGCCCATTACTTGTTTCATCTACTTCCTTGGGGTCAAGGATATGTCTCTTCATTTGCCTCAAAGCACTATACGTGAGTAAACCAGCAGTCTCATGGACACAATGAACATTCTTTCCTTCATTAATAGCTTGGTTATCACATTGGCTTTGTCCCAGTTAGAATCAAGCCAACCACTTTTCATCTAAGTACTTCTTTCTGTATGTATTGTAAACCCTTAACAGCAGTATTTGTTCTTATGATAAGTATTTTCAGAGAGAAGATGAGGTAAACTAATGAAGCAAGAGGTATTAAGAAACATTAAATGCTGGTGGTAGTGCAAAGAGGAAATCCTTTCACCAAGTATTCTCAGGTCTGTCCTGTGGCCTCTTTCAATGTAGAGGATGAAATAGGACTGGACATGATGTTAAGAGAATTGAACAGAAAAACTCAGCTTTCAGATGTCTTAAACTTGAGCCCATATGTGCTAACATCTACTTATAAAGACAAAAAAAGAAGCTTTAGTGGAATTTCAGAACATTCAGCACATGCAAATGTGAAGCAAGCATTACTCAAATTTAGTCTGACACAAGTGACAGAATATGGCCTCAGATAAAGTTTGTAGGACACTTGCACTAAACTGCAGTGGTCTTCTCTGAACCCACTTCAAAATCAATTGTGACAAGAAACAGCTGAGAAGGAAGCTTAAAAAGCCTTTACATTATCTTATACGACTGTGTAAAAATGGGGCAAAGTTCAGTTCAGATAATTCTGCTACTTCTGTTGTTACAAATGTTTTCTGCTGCTACAGCAATAAATACTATAATGAGAAATACCAACAAGGTGAACATGGAGAAAAAAAACATTGGATGGAAAAAGATGGCTTCAAACAGTTACTGCTCTAGATCTGGGTTTTCCAATAAACTGTCCAAATTTAACATATGATTCAGGTGGACTTTGCAAGTATAGCTGTTACAAGCCAATGTCACATATATCAAAATATAAGTTAACGTTGGTGTATTGAGAAGTGTGAAGTTCAGAGCTCTTTTTCAATGTAGTCTCTACTTGCACATGACATTCAGATTATAGGACCCCAATTTCATATTTATTTCTTCCATAAAGTATTCATATTGAGATTTTTTCAGTCTCAGTTGTGGGAAAAAAAAAATGTAGAAGGTGTTTTGGGAAGAAAAGCAGTTGCCTATGTTGAATTAAAATAATCTGACAACTGTTAGAAGCTATTATTTTGAATCAGGGACTGAAAGTTTGCTATGCTGAAACATATGTAACATTTTTGAAGGTATATAAATGAAGCAGGAAATGGCAAGCAGATGAAAAACATTAAGATTCATAGAATCATAGAATCATAGAATGGCTTAGGCTGGAAGGGACCTTAAAGACCATCTGGTTCCAACCCCCCTGCCATGGGCAGGGACACCTCCCACTAGACAAGGTTGCCCAAAACCCCATCCAGCCTGGCCTTGAATACTTCCAGGTTTGGGGCATCCACAGCTTCTCTGGGCAACCTGTTCCAGTGCCTCATCACCCTCATAGTAAAGAATTTCTTCTGAACTGGAAAAACTGAACAATTTAAAAATTCAAATTCCTAATATAGATTACAAGAGTTTGGTTACTGACAATCTCCAGAAAATCAAGGTTAATGCTTTTAGTCAGAGGAAAGCAGGAGCAATGCATAAGTATGGTCTCAGGAAATGCAATGACCAAGCACTGATTAGTCAACCATTCCACATAAGCTTTACATTAAACAGAGTCGGAGTCTATTATTTTTACAGCTGCGCTAAATCATTCATCTCTTCCTATAAGCTAGCTTTTAGAATTAACTATATTGAATCATGTAACTAGAGACTGTCATAAGTAAAACTCACCAAACGATAAGAAGTTGATTAATTCTGGAGCTGCTTAAATCCAAAGCCCCAAGTGTCTTACAACCTTTTGCATTTACAGAGGTGTTAATATGACTTATGAAACTAGGAAGTAACACACATTGAAAGTCAGTAGTACTTGAGTGCTGTAGACAAGTGGGAGCTTCTAAAATTTAGCTTAGGAAGATACTGTGGGATAAAACCTCTTTCTACTGTTATAAGCATATATTACTCCATTATTCGCCTGACAGTTTCATAACTGTGCTGCTTATGCTACATAATTTCATTTATGTGGCTTTAATATCACATCTAAGCTGCCATTTCATATGTGATGTGCTTCAGGAAACCTGCCAAAAAAGTTTGGTCTCACTGGAAGTCTGGATTCTCTGCATCATAATGTCTCTGAAGCATGGGGGATGAAGGTTCTCAAATAAATGCTAATCAAATAATCTATTACAAACAAAATCTGAGCTACCAGAAAAATATTTTCATCCTATAAATAACTGATAGCCATATAATTTTTAAAAAGGGGTGATTCTGATTTTATTTAAGTATCCCTTGTCAGAATGAAAATTATACACTTCATTCTGCATGGAAAAAGATTGTTTTGAAAGGTTTGTTTTAAACTATTATGTTCACAATTGGTGAAGAAAAGTTTCAAAGGTGTCAAGCTGACTTCACAGCTCTCTTTTGTCCTTTCTGGCAAGTACTCACCTGGACTCAGGCTGATTCTTTAAAGCTAATCAAATTGTTTTAACTTGTAAGAATCCTGTCAGATGGTACTGGAGCTTCCCTTTATCCAAAAAGGAAGTTCCCACTACTCACAACCTCCTGTCTTGCAGATGGCACAGCAGAAAGCCTGCACTTCGCTGCACAGAATATCTGCAAGCGTCAGGAGACTTCCTTGACCAGAGCCCCATGGAAGATAATGCTGTCATTTCCATTCTGAAAAGCTTTCAACCCTAAATCCACACAGATTAAAGCCTGCTGACTGCTTCTAGTCTACAGCTGACCTCTTCAGAGATCCACTAGTGAGACATACTCAGTTAATTAGAATCATAGCCATCCAGAAAGATGCTGTACTGGAATTATACCAATATACAAAAACTTGCTAATTTTTAATTAAACTGGAATAGATAACAATTAGGTATTCTGCGATCTTGCTCTAGAGCCACCAATCTTGACTGCACTGGTCAGCCACATGGCTTTGGCATTTTTTAGACCATTCATTAATTTTCACAGAAGAGGAACAAAAAGCGATACCATGTTGACATGTCAACTTCAATGAATACAGCCAGACTAATCTGGATCTTCAGAACTTACCCATTTCTTTCTGTCCCTGCCACCCACTGGAACACATTGATGGTTTCAGTATGAGCTCTAACAAACCCTTCCTTTACATTTCAGCCACATTTGCATTTTGACAATATTCAGCATGCCTCATGCCCCCAGGTTTTTAGGGTCATAGTCCAGACTGACTCGCTGTCTACAGAGGCAGGAAGTGTCAAAAGCTCAGCTCCTATCAGCAAGTCTGAGATGCTGTCAGAGACAGCAGGATATCCAGCATTTCACAGAAAAGGAATTACGTAGCCAGTAACAGTCACTGCTGAGGAAATATAGGTTGTACTGAACTTTCTGCTCCCTACGCAGAACCTGAAACACTGTATTTTCCAGCAGTACTTATCATTGTAAAAGAGCAATCTGAATTGGTCTACCAATCTACCTAAAATTTACCAATGTTTTAAAACGCTGGAATTTATCTTTTTCAGAAGAGAATCATCTCTCTCACTGCAAAGGGCAGTTAAATTGGTTACATGGAAATACCTAAAAGAGACAAGTGCTGCGTTTGAACAGGAACAGAGCATTACTTTTTTTTTTTTTTTCCTTTGGAAGTGATCAAATGAAAGTTGCCATTCCCTTACCAGATGCTTCCTAGTCAATTACAGTACATGGTTGGAATAATCCATAGGCAATTTGGAAGACATTCTCCAACTTTGTTGTCCATTCTCACCTTCCTGTATGTTAAGCCTACTTGTTGAGTGCTAATTCATTCTGGTGTGTAAAGCTGCCAAAGAACTCACATTCAAAAAAAAAAAAAAAAAAACCAAACCAAACAGAATAATGGTGTAACAGTGTTATAATGGCTTCTGCTTCTATTTACTAAAATTACTCTCCAAGTAAGATTTTTCAAATAAATCTAAGTTTATTTTTGCTACATCAGTCACACTTTTAAGCTCACTTAGAACCTTCTTCAGCAACTCATTGTTCTTTCTCCCAGACTGAGAAGCTTGACTATGTCTGCCCACACACCCCACCCTGGGATTTGCACAGGCATCCACTTGTTTTATTCTTCTCAGCTGATTCATGAAGTGCATGACTTGATTTGACAATTTATCCTTTGTTAAAACTTTGTCAGGAAATAACTTTCCCTAATAATTTTAGAAAACATCTTACTTTGGGTAGCTGTTGCGGTACTTAATTGTACTGATTTACACTAGCAAATTGTCTTCTCTGTAATTTAAAACATACTATTAAACTAAACAAAAAACTCAAGCTAAACCAGCATACTACTCAGTTCAGTAAATCTGAGTTAAGATCACCGATGAAGTCTGGTACAGCTTCAAAGTACCGCTGATGAAACTAAACCATTTCAACGCATTCACACAGACGAATATGGTGACTAATCTGGCAGGATATAGCTAATAAAGTTGAAGTTAACCTTTACCATTTAGAATGAAAAAAAAAAGAAAGAAAGAAAGAAAAAAGACACAACTACATCCTTATTGAAATGTGGCACTGTTTTAAGTTGTACTCATTTGTACATACCTTAGGTCCCAGTTCTACCATCCTATGTCCTTAGATTGCCTCTGTTCCAGAGGATTAAAAATACTGTAGTTCAGTGTCTTTAAAGAAGCTAGTTAAGGCAAATTAAACTGTAGTACTTCAAATTAAAATTCTTCTCACTGTGCACATAAGTGAACAACTCAACAGAAGCAAATACAACACCAGTAATCCAAGGGTGCAGATTTTATTTCAGACCCCACATTAGCAGCTGGTAAGAGCAGGGAATCAGACCTTCATATTATAATGGAAGTAAACTACATCCTCCAACCACTTTCATAATTTGAACAAAAAGCCTTTACCACGCCATTTTATTTGAAAAAACTTTAAGATGCAGATATTTTTCTCTTGTGTCTTTGTATACTAAAGATACTAAGCTAAGCTCAAGAATTTTTAAAGCAACATGGGAAGATTCAGAGATAAATTGAGCTAATGAAAGAATTACGTGTATATGTCAATTTGACTAAAGCAATGTTTTGTGCAGTAGCACCTGCTGATGATATTTCAAAAATATTTATGACAAGACTTTTCCAAGTATATATATATACTATATATATATAATATATATATATTTTATCTCTCTACTATTATTTAATGGGGTGAGTGNTAAATAGAGCTTTCATGCAACTCATGCCATTTATAGTATTGACTATATAGTATTTTCAAGTCTAGCATATAAATATGGTTTATGGTACTGCCCTTGAAATTTACAGATGTTCAAAAACCACATAGGCCTAGCAGAGATTCTTGTTTAGCCATATTAACACAACAAAAAGAAGTGTGTACAGCAGTATGAAACTCCAACTGTTTTACTACCATGAACTACTTCATCAGCGTGGATGAAGTTCAGCACATACTCAACAGTATGGTTGAAGTCAGGCTGTTGTGAGGAATGAAAAGGGCCTTTTCTGTCTACCACTACAACTCAGGTGACGCCCTACTAGCTGTACCACACCATGACTGGAGTCATCTTCCAAGTAATTATACCACACACAAAGCAGTATAAGAAGTTTAGTGTCAAAAGCTAACTTGTGCAGACAGACCAGCATCTACAAAGCAAAGTGCTGAGCACACATGGGTAACAGCACACAGACAGCGGTTCCAGAAGTTCTTTGATGAATAAACATACATAGAAGGTCTGCTGCATGCATGGCAACCCAATGCAATCAGGTTATGTCAGCCTTGCTGTCCAAGCAGATTCATTTGTTCATGAGCAATACCTACCATCAGGAGTTCATTAGACTTTCCTGCACCAGCAAAGTAAGTTTGCTTAACACATAAAACCAGCTAAAGTAGTTGGAAACTATGCAGATGACATGCCTGAACAGCAGCTGGGTTGTGAAAGAACATGCCACCACTTCAGTTTGGACAGCAGCATTACTTCAGCTTCATTTTATGTATATTTATGCTAATACAGGTAGGAGACAAGAGGCAACGTCAGGGTTACATATTCTGCAGAAAAAAATAAAATAAAATAAAATAAAATAAAATAAAATAAAATAAAATAAAATAAAATAAAATAAAATAAAATAAAATAAAATGTATAAGAAAAAACACAGAAAAACAACAGTATCTTTTGATAGAGATCCTCTAAATTCTCACAACATGCTGAGACTGAGCAACACAGATAACAGTACACTTATGTAAACTTAGTTATAAGGAGATAATGAGTTTTATCAATAAAAATTACACAGCCTCGCAGTTGATTATCCTGGAGCACACAGAGCACTCAGATAGGTAGGGACTGATTTGAAACAAGCTCAAAGGAATTTCTCCTGCTACAGCAGACAGCTCAGGTTTGAAGCATTGGTGTAACTTAAGCAGAGGTTTCCTTATGCTGATCTAAGGAACTTGCAGCTAAAATAGGTTTTACTGTACAGTAGAGATGTACTCTGAATGTTTTCTTCAGTTCTGGCTCTCTCAGGGAGCAATTGCTCTTTATAGATGCATTAAGAACCAACTTACCTACCTTTACATACAGTCATTTTCAGTTTTTAACAGCTACATCCAAATTAGCATTCTCCCAAGACAGAGCAACTGATATTAACTCACAATTCTGCTCACAACTGGTCTTCAAATAGTTGTATTCACTACTGGGAGCCAACAGCTCTGAGAGATGTACATAACCAGATACTGAGGGGAAATGCTCACTGAAGTTGGTCCAGAGAGCACATGCATGCTCTGCAGCAGAGCAGTAAGGCCATAACTTGGCTATCAGAAAGCAGAGGAAAAAAGTGAGAAAAAAACATTGAAGTAGCCCCTAAATATTAAAAAAAAAAAATAATAATAAATTATTTGGTCTTGTATCAGTCTTCAGACCCATTTTTCTATGTATTTTCTTTCCTGCTAGGTTCAGTCTTCTGAAGCAGCTAGGACTAGCTTGATGCCTCCACCCCACATCTCCCATTTAACGCATCTTGTCATATACTTAATCAAACAAAGCCTTTTTCTCCTTCTACAACAAATAATAAATATATAAAACAAAAGTTGTGCCTATGGACACAGGCACCTCCCACTCCCATGAAGATCTTCTCCAGGCCCACTTTACAGTTCACTCTCTCATAGGCATATATTCATCTTGAGTGCAAGGGTAAGCTGCTGCAGAAGGCAGTTTCATTGCATTTCTGCCTTGTTTTTTTTTTTTTTTCCCCCACACGTTTATCCACTGTGTAGTATACGTAAAGAGAGTGCAAACACTTTCCAGAAGCACTGGATTCAGTCTTGATGCACACTACAAAGATCTTCTATGCTTTTGCAGCTGACAAGGAACTCCAGGTGAGCACAAACACTCACAAACAAGTGCATAAAGTCCTCAAATTCTTCCCAGATTTCTACGCAGAGAAAACCATCCAGGAAACCCCAGATGATATAATCATTCACCAGGAAGGCTGTGTGTTACTCTTCAAATAGATTCAGCAAAGTTTTGTTGTTGTTGTTGTTTTTCCCAGATTTTTTTAGGGAAGATATGAAGAGAAGAAAGTCACAGTACGATCTCTAGTATTCCAGTCTCTCTCTCTCTCTCTCAATAACTAAGATTACCAGAATGTTATTTTGCCTTTCAAAGACAACTTCGCACATGAAAAATATTTTACATCCTCTCGTATGCAATAATATGGCCAGCTACATAGGCTGTCTCCATCCAGTATTCCACACATTTTGCATCTTAATCTGTAATAACTGGCATTTATTTCAATAATATTTCATATGTGCTACTAAACTAGCATACTTAAAAGAACAAGTGGAATACGTTGTACATTATGTAACAATGGTTTACATGCAACTATAACATAGAAAAGTTTTGAACTGTAAATATGTTTATTGTACCTCAACATACTGGTTAGTGATGGATTTTTCTTTAAAAAAGCTTACTTCTCCCTACATATAATATAAATCATAAGTGGCAGGTCTTATACAAGTCTAAGGTCACATTGGACCAAATGTTATCCTTGTTTACATTGAAATCTGCATTAAATACATTACTGAAGTGATTGCAATTGTCACTAATGAATACAAGATTCACTTTCAGATTAGTATGTTTTTGACTTTAAATGCTTGTTGCAGAAGAAGACAACAAGCAAGCACTGTTAGCTCTACTGTAGTTTTCACATATTTTGGCAGGTCTTAGAGATGTGGCCTCATTTGTAACCAGCTAAACTCATTACTTTGAGGTTACTTTTTCATCCCATACTGTACTAACACATTTCATTCCCCAGAACACTTTGCTCTTGAAAAAAGTCAGCACAAAAAGAACAGAATATAAAAATCTTCACTCTAATCTTGCTCTGATTTTTATCTGTACTTTGTTATAACTTGAAATGTAAGCTCTAGGCAACTGCTGCATCCTTTTGAAGTTTTCTTTTGTTTAAGCACTGTTTGCCCTGAATGATAGCCTTTTTGGATCTTATGAGACCCAGTTTTGTAGACAATGTACAGATTTCATCTTCTGATTTTATGACAAATCTACTCCATGAAATGAAGCTGTAATCATAGCTGATCATTATTTCCATAATTGCAGCTGCAGAAGTGAAATGACTACAGAGTTTCTACAAAGATGTGGCACCTCATATTTCACATTTAGAATTTGCAGACTACCGAGTTAAATCTTAATTTAAATCTAAATAATTCCACTGAGGGGCTTCAAATACAGTGAATTTTGGCTTTTGAATTTTAACACAAATAGAAATAGTTCATTATAACTAGCACTTTGTTGAAATCTGTGCTAAAGATAATAGGCTAAAAAAACTAATAAAACAAATTATAAAACAGAGCATCTCAGCAAGTCTAAATTGCAACTCTTCATCCTGTCCAAACAACTATTTAAAAGTAAAAACAAATTAAAATCTTAGAGTTGTATATATATTCAAATGACTTAGCACCATAATGTTTTGTGCTAATATTATTTTTCAGTGTCCCTGGAGCAATGACTATTTTTCTTGAATTCATTTCTATGCTGATTATATATATTGACCCCACCGAGGTCATCCATCTTCATTCCAAGTGTTGAATATTTTTGCTCTTCACATACAGCATTTACTTTTTACTCTTCCACAGGTGACTCCTCTCCATACATTCAGACAATGAACTGCACGCAGTGAACTGCATGCTGTACCCCATACATCACTATTATTATCTTTTCACTACATTACTATCAGCTGCCATGAGTTTTACCAGACTCACCTGAGCACACTAAAAATAACATCCTTAGAAGCCAGCAATCTGAAATTTTGAGTTGCCTTCATTTCTCCAAATTCGTTTCTTTAAACACCATCGAGAAAAATCACTTTCTTTTAACTTTGGCTTCAATTTTATAACTAAATCCCCTCTCCATCAGCTCACACACTCAGGAAGTTCCTTAGCGTATGTTAACTTACATAATACATGATTGCTATAAATAAAATAAATTCAGTATCAACCTCTAATGCAAGCCAAATTTAAGAGAACTTTTCTCTATTTTTAGTTGTAGTTATTCAACCCTAATTAGTTGTAATTGCATGTGACGAAAGGACCTCTATACTTGGTGTTATGGATATCCTTTCCAACCGAAAATCCATCAAAATAGTTCTCCTCAAAAATAATTGTATACTTTTCCCCATTCTGAAATTCTCTATGGTCATGCATAAAATGAAGCCCTTCAGGATTCTAGCTTAATGTAAACCATACAGGCCTACAACTATTTTAAAGCTAGTTACAAAGACTGCATAACCAATCTCATCTTGTTAATGTCAGATGAACTAAAAGGGGTCAATGATCACAAACTGCAGCTTGGAAAACTGAGATTGGACATCAGAAGAATAAGGTCTTCTTTAGGATGGAAGTCTAGCACCAAAGTGTTTTGCAATTTCTATCCCATTGAGATTTTTAAATTTCATCTGGACAAGACTCTGAGTAACCTGATCCAAATTTGAAGCTAGCCCTGCTTGGAGAAGTAAGATGCAATAACCCCCAGATGTCCTTTTCAACCAATTCTTGTATTATTTTATGGACCCAAATATAAACACAAATACCACATCTCCAGTTTGCAGCAGCAAATGTCAAAGAGGCACACTGGCTTAGACAATACTTTTCAAACAAATCTCTACTAGGTTAAATTGCAAGTGCCTCTGAGTACATGGACTAGGAGATTGAAAACGCTGTAAAGAATACCTTTCCCATTGCTGTTACCATGCAAAAAGCATCCAGGTTTGCTATTCAAATACAAAGAGTTCAAAAACTAGGAAGTGTTGCACCCAGGAGGGCAAATGATTTGCTGGAAGTTGCATGAGCAGGTACAGAGAGGCTTGCTTCTTTATAGAGACATTATCTGTCTTGGCTATCTGGCATGACTTCAACTTCTCCTGAAATCTAGATCACCAGAAATTGTGTTGGCTAGGTAAGTACAGGGAGTGGAACAAATCTCTGCTTATTACATATTGGATCACAAATGGCATTTATCTGCACCCTAGTGAAAGAATATTTTCTTTTGCATTCTATAGGACCTGAACGGACTTTCCTGAAACCATTTTTAAAAACCTCATCACAGTGCAAGAGGGAGAGAGATGCAAAAGCTTTGGCAACTTTTAATACTGTTTGATACTGTTGCTCATTGGTAACAGCATCAAAAATAAGCTGCAGTCAAAATGTGTTTTGCCAGAAGCTATGGAACAGTCAGTTACTTTAAATCAGTGAAACCGGAAACAAATTTAGCAAGAGTATTACTTCTTTCATCTGTAGCGTTCTTGATGCTCATTTAGTAGCACACCTAGTGATACCCATCTGGAAGTATCCTTCAAACACAACTCATGCTAGCAGAGTAAAACATGATCTTTACTTATGCATTTTTTCCATGACATTTAAATCATCTGAGTAGCTACTAAACTCCTGCACTACAGCAAGAACTGTCTACATCCACATCCACATGCTCACTCTGGAAACAAAAGAATGTTTTACCAACCCCCCACTCCCTCCTCCCCCCTCCTGTTATCAAAAGCTGAGCTCTGCATACACACCATGAATAAAACATTCCATCCTCAATTCCTTATGTACTGCTTAGAAGTTACCTAATACAGGAACCCAATAAGTCAATTTTTTTCTACAGTATTTCCATAGTTGCTGATTTAAAGGACCCTTATTGTTGAGAAGCTCCTTATTTTCTATTTTAATAAAATTATGCTGAGAAAATTCTTCCTAAAGTTTAATATGAATTTTGTTTTCCATGGATTTATGAGTTTACAGTTTAGAGAGAGTTTGTGCTTTATATTGGTCAGCAACTTGATGAAATTGAAAATGAAGTTTCAAACCTTTCCAGCATTTTGGAAAAAGGAAAAACAACAGCAGGGGCTACGATGCCCTGGTTCCTTAATAGCCACAGGACTCCAGAGCAGGTCATTCTGAAAATCTTATTAATTAAGCATAGGGTTATGTGACAATTAGTTATCATAATTTTAACTTCGGTGTTTTTTATTGCCATGCTAACAGGCTTACAGTGTAATTTATGTTTGCAGTAGAGATGAACCTTTACAGTTCCACAGAAGAGCAATAGTTACTGAACTGTACTGTGGAACTACCAACAGTGTCACCTACCTTATTTACTTTGCAATGAGGTCTGGAAATCTGTTTGAAAAAGCCCTGAGAAATAGCTGGATTTGGAAGGAAGCTTTAACACAGATTCTGAGTAACCACCAAGCATAACACTTATTTACAACTCAACACCACCTCAACACTAAAATCCAGAAGGCTACCATCATGAGCAAGCAAAGAGAGATGCAAACTCCACTTAATTTGCTCATTATGTTGGGAAAGCACACAAATGTCAGTTTCCACATCATTACCAGACATCTGCAAGTTTAAAATGAGCATCCCCTTATCAAAAAAAAGTGAAAAAAATCTCCAGCTATATCAGTTTTATGTTACTCTGAGTGCTATTCTCCTGTTTAAAAGTAAAGTCTTTATCCATTTGAAAGTATGCTCAGCTATACAATTCAAGGGTGGGCTCCCCCCACCTCCATCTCTGCTGTATACGTATTAGAGAGAGAGCCTAGGCTATCTTCTTACTGCCAATGGAGAAAGAAAGGTATGTCCCCTTCTACTTGTTTTGGCCTCCAAGAGCGCCTAGACAACTAAGAACTAGAGACCCACTTCGCAAGACTAAAGGCAAGCAAAGATTCCATGCTACAGTAGAAAAAGAGAAGTATTTGAGATGACACTAGAGATTAGGGTTCTGCTTTGCAGGTGCTGTTTTAAGATGGCAAGCTATAGCAGAGATATCATGTGCACATTGATTTGTTGAACTATATGGATTACTAGCAAATACATCCCAATGAGTAACTGTGAACAAAACCATTTGCAAGTACATCATGATACCCACAAAAAGAATCTTTTTCTCAAGATCACTTATTTTGAGGTACAGTCATACAACCTGTTGTAAGCAGAAGTGAACTGATCCTCAACCAGCCATACAAGAGCAGTTAACACAGTACCAAGCTAGAGAAAACTCTGCAGAATGCCTGGATTAGAAGTTAAACTTAGGCAAGTAAAGGTTAACTTAAGCATAGCTGAAGCACAGCCTTACTGACCTCCATCCTAACTACAGCAAAGCACAGAGCTCTGACAGAAACCAAGAAACCCAGAGCAGAATAGTTAGCTCATAACAGGGCAACATGACAGAAAGAGGACTAACAAGCACAGCAACTCAAATTAATGTTCTGCTTTAGTTATTGTCTTTGGGAACCAAGTTTACATAAGAAAGAGCATTCAAATTTCTGTAAAATTTCAGTGACTAGATCTTTCACTTAAAACTCAGAAAACAAAGTAGAAAGGAGCTGATTGTGTATGGGAGACACCAGCATTTTATTTCAGCTCAGGTATGATGTTGAAGCAATCTACCAGTCATCCTCTCTGCTGCCTGCGCTACAGAGCAGCTTCTAAGGGGAGAAGCTCAATTCCTGTCAGGGGATGAGATTAAAGGGCTACAAGATGCACAGTTTATGGGATCAGTCTGGAGTGTGTTGAGTACGTTGCTCTGTGGGATGTGTTTTTTTAAATGGCGGGGGATAAATCTCAAGAAAGCAACTTTCTAGAAATTTCTAGAGAATTCTAGAGATCCTTCCCACATTTATTGTTTCTTCTAGTAATATATAGTATCATGCACAAGTAACATTTAAAAGACCTTTCCTTTTGGAGTCTTTCAACCTGTTCTTAAAGTTTTCTTTCAAGTATTTTAAACTGAGGTTTTGTGTGTCTAATTAATTTTCTACCAGATAAGGAAAGATTTTCTGCTGCCAATCACAAAGGAATCTTAAGGAAGTTAGTACACAAAATAATAATCTAATCCATTTAGTTATTAATGAGACACACACACACAACAAGCAAGCACACAAAAGCAGTAAATTAGCCCAAAAGTTCACATATTTGTAAATGTTAGGAAATGATATTGGAGACACTAATAAATTTTCAGGACTCAGAATAATTTTCTAAATTCACAGAAAAATGAAGATTGTCTTAAGTCAGTTAAGAACTAGGAGCCTAATTCAGCTACTATAAAATTAAATGCAAAGTTAAGAAATTGAATTGTGCTCTTAAGAATTAGTCTAGAGACATAATGACATTACTTTTGAAAGTATCTAGCAGCTGTTTTCAATATCCTTGGTTTTGCTAGGATTTTTTAATGATATTGCAAAGAGCTGCTCTTCTAGTACACAGTATGCCTGTCACCTGTCTATCAACTGATTTCATTTCACCAGTAACAAGGAACAATTTGCTCTCAAAAATAGGACACAGAGAGCAGTCAGTAGAAGAAGATTCATGGAACCAATCCTCTGTAAAGAAGGATTCACTATTTCTAGCTCATCTGCTTGTAAATCTTCCTTGTAGTAGCTGTGCGTTGTTCGCAATTTGAATGACCTGTTGTCCATTGCAATTTGCAGTTGCAGGTTGTCAAGGCTATGTTATGCACAAGGTGGGGGCTTTTGGCTGAGGTGTGAGGGGACTGCTTTTCTTCAGTTATGACTGGTAGGTTTTTAATAAAGTTTCATCCAAGGGCTGATTAAAGAAAGGGCTCATTTGCTGTAAGTGTTCTGTTTGAGTGCCCTGTCCATATGGATGTTACAGTGACTGTCACTTTGCTTGCCCATGCTCTTCACAGAATTCAGTCCTAACAGTCTCCTGTTACTGGCAGGGTTAAATGGTCAGCCTAGTAAATAAGGGTATCACTGCCAGTGACAGTTTCTAAAAAGCAGTGTGAGCCTTGGCAATGCCTGGGAAGCCAGGGTATGACACAGTGATAGGTTTATAAACTAGCTGCTACCACTAAGAAAAGACTTCAGAATGATAAAAGGCTTATGAAAAAGTCATTTTATGAAAAAGTTTATAAAGATGTCAGCCCACTGTGCAGCATCAGTGGAAAAACAAATCAAATGTTAGGAATAATCAGTGAAGGAAAAAACAAAACAGAGAGCATCATTTACTCAGCTCTGGTGAGGCCGCACCTCGAGTCCTGTGTTCAGTTTTGGGTCCCTCACTCCAGGAAGGACATCGAGGTGCTGGAGCATGTCCAAAGAAGGGCAACGAAGCTGGTGAGGGGTCTGGAGAACAAGTCCTACGAGGAGCAGCTGAGGGAGCTGGGGTTGTTTAGCCTGGAGAAGAGGAGGCTCAGGGGTGACCTTATTGCTCTCTACAGGTACCTTAAAGGAGGCTGTAGCGAGGTGGGGATTGGTCTCTTCTCCCACAGATAGGACGAGGGGGAATGGGCTAAAGTTGTGCCAGATGACGTTTAGGTTGGATATTAGGAAAAACTTCTTTACTGTAAGGGTTGTGAGGCATTGGAACAGGCTGCCCAGGGAAGTGGTTGAGTCATCATGCCTGGAGGTATTCAAAAGATGTGTAGATGTAGAGCTTAGCAATATGGGTTTAGTGGAGAACTTGTTAGTGTTAGGTTATAGGTTGGACTAGGTGATCTTGGAGGTCTTTTCCAACCTAAACGATCCTGTGATTCTGTGATTATGGTACTATATAAATCTGTAGCATCTGCAAACAGTGCCTGTGGTTTGGTTCTTCCGTCTCAAGAAGTTCACACGGAACAAGGAGGGGGAAAGAAGGAAAGAGGCAAAAAGGATAATCAAAGACAAGAAGTATCTTCCAGAAAAGGAATGGCTGAACAAACTAGGTCTCTGTGGCCAAACTGGGAAGTAGAAGGAAAGATATCATGAAAGGTCTATAAAATCAGAAGGTGAATTCAGCCTGACTCACTGGGGGCTGTGCATGGTCAGTCACTTCGTCTGGCAACCATCGTTGCAGTGCTTGTCTGAAGACACCAAACAAGAATCACAGTGAATGGCCATGTAAGTGTAGAAAACCTACCAGCCAGAAGAGGGAAGAAAGTCTAATACAGAAGACAATTAGTGTAGTGTGCCTAAATTGATCGCAGGCTGTATCTTTAAGGCATGATGTAAAGGATTTACAGTTTCTGCCAATTCCTACTTCATAATCCTATCAGATTAAAACCTTTCATCTTTATTGGTACGATATATTTCCAAAGTCAATGTATTTCAGGGAAGGGTTATCTCCAAATATAATTTCATGCATTTCTTCACAGGTATATGCTATTTGATGCTGTTTACTTCCACCTTTTAGCATTTCAGTATACATCAGCTTCAAATCAAAAATATTCTAATCTTTAAACTCATGAAAGGCTAATAGGAAGCCTTTGGTTTCAAACTTAAAAATAAAATGCAACAAATGACTTAAAGTATTTTGTGTGCATTTGCCAGTCTTACGACTCATGGCTTCACATCGTTTCATTTATATTGCCATGACAGTCAGCTCTGTAGCTACACTGAAACAAATGAGGTTCTAATAAGGGTAAAATAAATATTTGTATGTCAGTACCAGTGCAAAAACAGTGACAACAAACAACCACTTGCAGCTGTTTCCTCCACTCAAAAATCAAGTAGAAAAGAATTATATTTTAAATTCACTTACTTGATCTTTTTTTCACTAGGGGATAAAGATAGGGACAAGTACACTGGAAGATGAGAGGAATATCTAGCCTTATGGTTCAAGACAGCAGGAATGGGGAGATATACCTGGGAAAACAGAAATGGCTTGAAAGGTAGAGGAATACTGAAGATCCAAATGCCTTCCCTTCTCAATCATCTAAATAAGAAACAAAATTATTCTTTCTTCTCAACAGTATCAGAACTTAATTGTGTAAAATCATTATAAGATTTAAGAATCTAAGTTAATGAGAAAATATATGCACTAAGTAAATTAATTGCACATTTAAATGCATGAATACCAACTGCATGTGTATACCCTGATTTAGAAATAGATTTAAAATTCAACATAGAAACATTTAAGTAGATTCCTCACAATCTAGAATTCAAAAATGTCTTCAATTTTATTACATATCCCTATTTGAAAAATGACCTCTAAGTTATATTTGCAGCTTTGAATATTGCAGTATTTTAGTGAGGTACACTTATCTTTGGGTCCTCATAAGAACCCTAGAGGCTTTACAACTTTATTCTGCTAGCACAGTGAGGTGCTAGAATTAGATGCAGAAATTGCCTTTTCAAAAGATAATGTGCTCCCACAGATTTACCCATGATGATTTACCATGATGAGAAGACTGCCATGGGAGCTATGGACTATCACAGACCTCACCATTTCCTGCTCCAATGGCAAAATGTGTTCCTGCAACTGGACTGACATAGATTAGTCAGATTGATATATCTATTTGTGCATATCAATAGTACGTAAAGTAGAGAAGACACTTTCCAATATAGACGTTCCTCTCATGGAAAGAGAAAAGAATAAGCACTAGAAGGGGTAATCAATTTGCTTAATGCCTTACGTGAGGGCATTCAGGCTCAAGTGATAAGAATAGCAAGCATGCATGGAGCTTGTATTAGCAGAGTAGGATATCAAAGCAAATAATTGGTAGAGATATTACTGTTCCACTAACACCTTCTCATAAAGAATATTAATTACTGTGAAATTAATGCTCATGCAATATAAAAAAAAAAAAAAAAAAAAGCTGTTGGTTTGTTTTTCCTTATTTTTTTGGGGCAGTTATTTCACTAATAGCATTTACTTGACTCAGTGAAGTTCTGTACAGCTGTTCTACACACCATTTCTCTCAGTTCTAAGGTTCAGTGCTCAAGACCTTAATTTGATCATTATTGGAGTCTACTATCTTGAATCATAGTGTTAAAGATATGAATATGTATTTATCAACTTGTGAAATGCAGGTGAAGAGTCAATAAAAAATGCTGACTTGTCAGGTGCTATTCCAGTAGTGCTTCAAGACTTTTTCTCTGTGCATTAATGATCTGTTAAGAATCATAGAATATAGAATATCCCGAGTTGAAAGGGACCCACAAGGATCATCGAGTCCAACTCCTGGCTCCACACAGGTTTATCCAAAAATCAGAATTCAGAGCACGTATCTGAGAGCGTTGTCCAAAC
>VXAA01004323.1:5866-23134 GCA_013399115.1 Anseranas semipalmata
CTGCAGGGGGGCAGCCGGGGAGCGCCCGCGGCGGCGGCTGGAAGGGGCCCCCTGAACCGCAGCCTCCGTCCCGCGGAGCCCCCTCGGGTCCGGGGGTTTGCAGGAGGCGGCTGCTGCCTGTCCCGGGGGACTCGGGCCCCCTGTCCCCCCGGTGCTGGCGGTGACGGTGACTTTCTCCCTTCCAGGTGCACAAGGGAGGAGACGCGGCCCCGCGGCGCTGCCGGAGCACCAGCATCCGAGGGAAAGCTCTGAGCCCCCCAGCAGCAGCGTGGGGAAGCCGAGGTCACGGCTCCCGGTGGCCCAGCAGTGCCGGGGGTGACACTGTCCTGCTGCTTGTCTGGCCCCCGGGCCGTCCCGCCGCCGGGACCGCAGCCGTCCCCTCTGTCCCCTGCCAATGCCCGCGGGCCGTCGCTGCACCGGCGTCCCAAGCGCGGGGCCAAGCCGGGGGCCCCGCTTCTCCCCGCGGGGCAGCGGCGATGGGGGCAGCTCTCTCCACCGGAGCAGTCGTTGCGATTTCTTTTAACTGCGTCATCGCCTTGCTCATCCTCATCCTCTTCCTCATCCTCTGCAAGGCCTGCAGGACCCCGTCGTGCCCCAAGAAGGGCCCCTCCTCTGACGTGGATGAGGCAAGGAACGAGGAGAAGTACCTGCTGCAGCCCTGAGCCGCGCGGGCAGGCGGTGCTGAGCACTGGGGGGCTCGGGGACTTGGGCACCCGGCTGTGCTGAAGGAGCTGCGCTTGCCCGGACACCGCATCCATGCTGGGACCGTGGTGCTGGCCCGGCAGGATGGGAGCGGAGGGAATGCTGAGCCGTTTGCAGGGGCGTGACGCGGAGCAGAGCCCTTCAGCCCCGTGCTTCTGGTGCGTGGACGCCCTGCGGATGCCCGTGGTGACCGCGGGGATGGAGAGACGGCGGCTGGGGACGTGCTGCGGGGACGTGCCTGCCTGTCCCCACAGCCGGCAAGAGTGGCGGGAGCCGTGCCCTCGAGCGCACCCCGTGTTCGGGGACAGCCCGTGGGCTCCTCCGTGGCGCTGGTGGCCCGGGTTTGGGGACACGCTCTGCTCTTCGCTTGGGGACAGCGGCACGTGGAGATTCGGCCACCAGCTCCTCGTTGCATCGCAGACCTGAGTGGGGCTGGCTGGGGGCTCAGAGAGGGGAGGTGGCGGGGCTGGCATGGGGGCCTGTCCCCAGCGGGCTGGCTGCCCTGCGGTGGCACCGTGCCCAGGGGGACCCCAGCAGCCCCGGCCCCGCAGCCGCAGGGGGGTTACTGGTGCGGGTGCCTGATGGCGGGTGCTGGGGTGGCCCTGGGGTGCAGGGAGCGGGCGGCAGCTGGCACCCACCTGCCCCAGCGGCTGGTTTGGTTTGGTGAGCCACGGGGGTGCGGAGGGCCGCTCGGCCTGTCCGTTTGTCCCCGGTCTGTCTGTTAGTCCCCTCCAGCGTTAGCACCAACACTGCCGGGCGAACGGCCCTCCTCGCTGGGTCCTGTCCCTGCCCGCCAACGCTGGCCAGGGCCTGCCAGCCTGTGGGCAGGGGACGTGTCCCCATCCTTGTTGCTGTCCACCGTGAGAGCAGCCTGGAATGGCATTTCATGACGGGCACCTCCTAGTGTGCTGCGTTGGCTGGGGACACGCGTGTGCCAGTGGCACCCCCCTGTGTCCCACTGCTGCCTGCCTGAGCCCCCGCAGAGAGCTAGGGATATTTCAGAGTGCCCAGCCAAACGGCACTGAAGGGTCTTCCAGCCCTGATGCTTGGGGACAGGGTCAGCCTGTCCCCTCTCCGGGGCCATGGTGGTTCTGCAGCGAGGGCCACTTGGTCTGGTTTGTCCCCAAGCCTGACAACTGCTTCCTCTGTCCTGCCCGTGGGTTTTGGAGGGCTCTGCCCTGCCCATCCTAGTGCCGAGCAATAGCCAGTGCGGGGACCCTGGGGTGCCTGGTCCCTGCTGGCACAGCTGCAATAAGAGGCTCGCGAGGTGGGCTGTGCCGGGGGGGACACGAGCCAGGGTCCCCGCGCAGGCTTGCCCAGGCCTGGCGAAGCCTCTGGTTCCTTCCCGTGTCAGGTGTAGCTAACGTGTCCCTTTGCAGTCGTGTTTTTACTAGACTAATAAACCGATCGTAGGACCCAGGAGGCGTCTCTGAGCTCTGCCCTGCGCCCGCCGCAGCGTGGGGACGGTCAGGGAGGACGCGGGGAGGCTCCGTGTGCTGCCCACAGCTCTCCGTGGCTGTCCCGCGGCTGGTGGCCGATGTCCCTGCAGGGCTGGGGGCACGTGGCTGTCGGCAGCGAGCAGCCCCTGCCCTGATGCTGGTGGCACTGGAGTTTCCAACCCGTGGCCTTAAGTTACAGCGCACAGGACGCTTGCAGGGGACGCGTGCCAGCTGAGCGGATGGAGGACACCTGCCCGGCGGCTGTGCACAAGGCTCCAGCGGTGACAGCCTTGTCCCTGCTCATCAGCATGCAGTGAGGCCACCGCGGCTCCTGCTGCCACCACAGCCACGTAGCAGCTAATCCCTCTGCCGCAAAGCGCCGGAGCGCTGGGAAGGCTCTGCAAAGCCCAGCGCCCGGCCGTGCCCGCGGCCGTCAGCTTGGCAGAGGCAGCCGAGCCCCCGCGGGGAGAGGGGAGGAGTGAGATCCTCGGAGCCGGTGGCCAGCAGCTGCTGCGATGCCCTGGTCCGAGCGATGGCCCGTCCCTGTCCCACTGCAGTGTGAGGCCAGGCCACGTCCCCAGACACCCTCTGGCCACCACAAAATAGAGGGACCGAAACAGAGGAGATGGGACCAGCCGGGCTCAAGGGCAGCACCAGCACGGCTGGGGTGGCACGGGCTGGGCCACGGGGCTGCAACCTCAGGGTGTCACCGGGGCTGGTGGCACTCTCCTGCCCTCCGTGGGGCTCTCAATAAGCATGAGCATGATGCAAGTGGGGAAGAGGCGAGGGCTGCGTGGCTCTGGGGGACAGAGCACCGCGAGGGGCTGCCGTCCCCAGGGACAACGGCACGCTGCGGGCCTTTCAGTGGCTCTCTTTATTTGTCTGGGCACGGAGGCAAAGTGCTCCCGCTACGCAAAGAGCAGGCGGAGCGGGGCCCGTGGCTTGCATGCCAAGCAGCCGCTGGTCAAAGCGGGGCTTGTTTGCCTGCCCGTGGGCACCGGCGCAGCCCTCGCTCCCCCCGCTCACGTCCCGGCCTTGCCGTCCGGCTCTCTCACCAGGTTCAGCAGCTTGTCCAGCTTCGCGATTTCCACCTCGGGGCCCTTCTTCACCTCCTGGCCTTTCTTCTCCTGCGGAGAGAGCAAGCCGGGCAGAGCTGTGAGCAAGGAGGGAGGTTTTGGGTGCCGTGGCCTGGCTCTTGGCCCTCGCCGGGGGCAGATCCACAGGGGGATGCACCTGCCTGTCCCTGGATTTTAAGCCCAAAGTGACAGGAGCCGTGGAAAGGCTCCCACGGGCTGAGGGGAGCAGTAAGGAAGGGTTTGGGTGGGGATGGGAGTGGAGTTGTTGCTCTTCTGCCTCTCTCCTCCATCCCTCCCCATCCCCGTGGGACCAGGTCACTGCAGACACCCCCCACCCCGTGCCCCCCAGCTTCCATCCCCAGACCCTGGGGAGATGCCAGGGCTGCAGGACACCCAGGGCAGTCACAGCAATGCAGATGTCCAAGCCTCCCTCAAGTGGTTCCCACCATGCCCGTGCTCCTGGGGCAAGGCAGACACGGGGGCAGGGATCGGTACTTTTGTACCCCAACACCTCTCCGCAGGAGGAAGGTGGGTGCTGAGAGACCCTAACCCAGAGAAGTGAGCCAGGGCTCCCAGATAGGCTGTCAACTCCTCACAGAGGCTCTCCTGCCCCACGGAGCCTCCCATGGGACGGCATGTCCCCGTCGTGCTCAGAGGTGACAAATAAAAACATCCATAAAACTGCTCTGAGCCGTTCCAGCACTTGCAGCACGCAGCCGGGCGAGCTGCGGCACCGTGAAGCTCTCCTCGCCGTGCACCGTGTGCTGCTTTGGCACAAAAGATGCTGCAGGCAGGCTTTGCACGATGCTGTGCCAACCCCGAGGCGTGCCCCAGCATGGGTTACAGAGGATGAGCTATTCCCACAGCCTGCCAGCACCCATCCTGGGGTGCTAGAGCAAACCACCAGCACCTTGGGAGGAATCACTTAGCACAAGGGAAATGAGCCTGCTTGGCTCAGCCCGTGCTTGCTTGGGAGCTGCAGGAGTCCCTGCTAAAGATGACAGTGCCACCCAATGCTTTGGGATGAGCAAGACCCCCTGCTGGGGACTTTGGAAAAGTGATAACCGGGTTTGTGCTCTCCAGATACGTATAATTACACACATACCCACAACAGAGGAATTCTCCTATCTGCCTCCAGCCCACAGAGCCTCCTGCTGCTGAGCATTTACTGGTGGGGATCCTCCAAAGCAGCATCTGCCCAGTCGCCGCATCCCGTGGCTCAGCACTGCCCTCCGCTCTCAGCCTTCCCCTTTGCCAGCCCCCGGGCTCTTGCCTCACCCCTGGATTTGGGGGTCCCTGCTGCAGGGATGTGACGCTTGTCTGTGCCCAGCGTGGCTGCGAGCACCCCAGAAATCAGGTGCCACGCGTGGATACGCGAGGGGCTGGTATCGGGGAGCTGGGCATCCTGACACACGGGCTGGAGAAGTGGTCCCCAAGCCGGTGGCACAGCAAGGGGGAACATCACCAGCCGGGTTTGGTGGCAGAGAGCCCTGTGCCTGCTCCTGGCAGCCTCAAAACGCGGCCACTGTGCGGGGATGCTCTGGGGAGGCCGAGGGAGCAGCGCACGGCGGCCAAGCGAGGAGGCTGCCTGCTCTCTGCTCTCCCTGCTTAGAAAAGATCGTTTCTCCTCCCGCTGAATCAGTTCCTCTGGTGGCCCCCAGTGCAGCGATTACAAACACGCTTCTTCCTTCAGTGCTGGAAAAAAAAACGCTGGGGCACAACAAAGAGAAAATTGTGCACGGAGCTGCAGGGATTTCTCCGCGCTTCTCTAGCAAAAGTGGGTTGCGTTAAAGGCAGCAGGAGTTTGCCCTTGCTGGAAGAGAGCTGGGGCAGGCCTGTGGATATGCACATGGGGACGTGCAGCTCTCCAAGTCCCCTCGCAAAGGAGATGATGGAGGGAGAGCCCTCGCAGGACAGACCCCACCAAAGGGCAGGCAGGAAAACGGAGCCTTCTGCACCCCGCAACTCCCACACTTGTTTAACCGAGGCATGAACGAGGCTTTTGGTGGTCTTCTCCAGAGGAGGAGATGACTGTGGGGAAGGAAGCTCCTGGGGGACCCCTGGGGCTCTCTCGCCCCAGCCCAGCTTAACCCCGCAGAGCAGAGGTTTCCTTAGGCTGAGGGAGGGAAATTTGGGGTGCCAGCAGCGCTGGTGTGAACGGGCCATTTGGAAACCCCTCTGCTCCCGAGATGAGAGCCCCCTCGTCACCCGAGTGCCGGAACAAGCCTGGGTTGTTTTTATTTACCAGGCCAGCGCTGGTTTGCATTAACTGAGCAACGCCCTCCGTGGCTCCGGTCCGTGCACTCGGAGCGATGTTTGTGCTAACGGCCCACGTCACAGCCGAGCATCTCTCTGAGCAAGAGCGTTCGGATAAACACAGCTGCTCGGGGTATTTCAGGACTTAGCTATTTCTGCAGAAAAGCTGCTTTGCTGTCTGCCTGCATGCAAAACATTCCCTTCGGCACCCCGCGTCACGCACGGCACCACGCACGGGTCCTCGGGACGGGCGAAAGGAGCAACCGCTTTGCTCAGCTGGGAAAGGGGGAAGCCAAAGGTGTCCCTGTCAACCCACTGCCATCCCAAGCCCTTAGCGCCAGCGAGGGTCCCCGGCTGACACCCTCCGGGTATCGATGCCAGGTCCGCGGGCATTTCTGAGGTTAGGGCTCAGCTCCTCGTCGCTGACCTATCTCTGAAGCCTTGATTTTAACGCCAGCTCAGCCCCTCTGGTGCCACTGAGAAAGCTGCAACCAAGTCACACGCCAGCCAGTAATGAGCCGTAACCGAACCAGAGCCCTAATTTAACGCCAAATCACCAGGCAAGCGGGATGACACGGAGAAGGAAAATTATAATGTCTTCTGGGGGGCACTGGAATGGAAAGAGGTTTCCTTCCACCCGCCCTTCCCAGGGTGGCTGTGCGTGCGAGCCGGGCCGGCCATGCGGCTGCAGGCTGGCTGCCGGCCCCACAGACACAGCACCGCAGCGTCCAATTCAATGCACGCGGCATCTTCCTGCAAATCCGTGGGATTCACCCGCCTCGGGCCTCCCAGGAGCAGCGCTTCTCGGAGCGGAGCTGTTTGCAGTTTCCCAGGGCGTGGGGAAACATCACCACCCGTGCGGCTGCGACCCTAAGGATCGCGGCCCTCCTGATGGATGCTGGTGCACTTGTGGGGTCCGTCCTCCGCCTGCCCCCTGCTTACGCTGCATCTTTGTGGGCTCACGGGGAGCCAAAAGGGAGCTGGGGCAGAGCCTCACCCCCCCGGAGCTGACAGATGTAGAGCTGAGCTTACACGGGAGGTCTGTCCCCGAGGAGCTCATCAAACGGGTGCCGGAGCCGCACACAGCAGCGTTTGCATTGATTTTATTGTTAACAGTTCCCAGCAAGACAGCGAAATGCTCTTGGCGGAAACAGCGAGGGGGGATGTGTCAGGAAGGCGCAGCGATGGCTCTGTGTGGGGACGGACTCTGCCCCACTGATGGGGCACGGCCGCAGGGAGGCGAGGCTGGGACCAGACCCTGTGCTGGTGGCAAAACCCTCACGCTCACTTGGCCTTATGCCTGGGCTCTGCTCTGGCTCCCCGGGGAGGGAAACTGAGGCACGGGGTGCCTGGCACCATCACAGTGTAGGTGCAATTGCTGCAGCACCCTGCGTGGTCCTCACAGCCCCAGAAGCTGAAAGCAAAGGAGGTGGAAGATGACCAAGGTGGAGCCACAGGGCGAGGGTAAGCATGAGGACGAGGACGAGGACAAGGACAAGGACTAGGACTGGCTGTTTGACGACCCCAGCCCCATTGCCCTGAGAGCCCCAGCCCCATCAGTCCCCATGCTGACACATGCTGAGCTCTGCATCCAGGATATGGGAGTCATTTAAACTGGAATCACTGTTCCTTGGCTGATGCCTTCATTCCCTCGCTGAACAGTAAACCGCCAAGTTAATAAAACTCTCCCATAAAACTCATGATGCTGGCACTTTCCAGCATCTTTTTTTTCTTTTCCCATCGGTGGAATAATCATAAAACATCTGCTGTAAGGTTTCGATTAAACAAAGCAAAACATGTTTATGTTTTAAAGTAGCAAGAAAGTCAACCACGCTGGCACAAACACCAGTGGAAAATTCCCCGTAACTTCCCCGGGAGCAGAGGGGACCTTTCCTGGCCGAGTCCTGGCCAAGGGGCACCGGCCCTGCTGCCAGTGTGACACTGGTGCTCCCAGCCCACGCTGTTCCTGACAGGACGGGATTTCTGGGCACAGCTGTGTTGGGACAGGGTCTGGCCACTTTGCGAAGCATCCCAGTGACCTACCAGCTTCCCATGCAAAAGGGGTTTAAGCTTTTACGGGCTGATCTAGAAGGGGGTGAGGAGCTTCAGGAAGCCACCAATGGGGCTGTCCAAACGCCCCAGCCTTATTACCCTCTGTGGGAAGGGGCACGGTCTGCCAGGCGTTCAGAGGTGCTTTGGTTCTGGAGAAGACCTTTCCTTGTTCCTTCTGCCCTGCTCAGGGATAGGTCAAGGTGACACCTCCAGGGCGAGGGCTCCTCCATAAGCAAAACAGATCAGCGATGGGATCGAAGAATTCAAAGGATGAGAGCAAAGAGACTTCCCTGGAGCCTTCCCTGTGCCAGGACCACTTCGGGGCTCTCCAGATGCCGTTCACACGCAGCAGCAACGCGCTTATCAGCCACGGAGAGCCTCGAGTCCCACTCACAGCCTGATCCGACAGCGTTGCTCCTGGCCCGCAGAAGGATTAGCTGACAGACTGGAGATAAGGATTTAGGCTTAGTTTGCTACTGTTTGGAAATAAATGACGCAGGAAATGTTCTGCTTGCAGGGAATGAAACTGGCAGAAAAGCCCAGGGGATGGCTGGGTTGTTCAGACGTCAGCAACCACACAGGATCTCGGGGCTTTCTGCTTCCCACACTGAGGCGCCGGCCGAGCCAGGCACTGGCCCCGGAGATGCTTGTCCTGCCAGCTTCAGCTAAAACCAGCGGCAAGCACCTCTCCTTGCTGTACTCACACATTTGACTCAGAGATAGCACCTGCAGCAGGCCATGTCGGGGCACAGCTGGGGAGACAGGTCTGGGGGCCGCAGGTGCCCTGCCCTGCTTGCTGGCAGCCCCCCATGAAGCCACTGGAACCAGCAAAGACACCGCGATGGGACCAACCGCCTCGGTCCAGCTCCGTAGCACACATCTGCCAGGGACGGCGCGGGAGCAAAGCTCAGCTGTGTGCAAGCAAAATTGGATCAGACCTGGAAGAGGCTGGGAGCATCCCAGGGCACACACCAGAGGGAACGTGGTGAAACACGGGGGTCACCTGTATCAAAATGGGGGGTGCCTGCCTGCAGCATGCCGTGGGGTGGCCCGGCTTACGAGTGCACGAGCAAGAGGCGTCTGCTCTGCCAGAGGCAGGCTGGGACCCCACAGCCTTGCTCACGCCCCTCGCGGTGCTTTCTGGCCAAGCAAAAGATGTTCACACAGGAGGAACCAAACTCTTCCCTGCAGGTTTTGCCAGCCTCCAGCAGAGCCGGGCCATGGAGGAGTTTGGATTTTGTGCTGATGGGTGCCGCGGTGCCATCTCTGCTGACCCTTAGCAAAGAGCTCGGGAAATGCTCGGCAGCAAGCCTCCAAAGCATGAAGTGGCAAGTTGTGCAAACAGGAGTTAACGAACCATCGCCAGCACCAAATTGCAGTGGAGAAGAGGAGCTGCCAGCTGAGGAGCATTAGGTGCTGGTGGAAATGCCTGCCCCGTTGCTGCAACTCTGCCTGCCCGACACGCAGCCCCATGCGGGTCCCCGGTGGAGGATCTGCCTCCGACAGCACTCGCTAGCTGGCCTGATCCAGACCCAGCCTTTGCTGTCTGGGCAGATGAAGAAGAGATTGGGCTTTCAGCCACGCAGAGCGCTCCCTGCTCTCGTTAACTCCACAGCCATAAGCAACGTCTCTCACACACCACTAATTTAGGCACCTAAATATGGCCACGGGAAGTCCACATTTAGCCACTGTGCAGGAGAACCTCAGCGAGCACGGCCAAGCCGAGCAGAGGCAGGGCGGTGGCGTGCCCCCACAGCTCTTCCGGACTGGGCGATGCTGTGAATCTCTAACTGCCCCTGAACTTATCACAGCACCGGTCCCAGAAAACCACAAAGTACATTTAAGGAAGTCTCTCTTCTGCCTTTTCCATGTCTGTCACTTACGGGTTCACAACAGGGATGTGGTTGCGATCCTCAGGCCAAGCGTCACCAAAACAAAATCCTTAAAGATAAGGCTAAATTTGAAAGTTATCCAGAGACTGTGGTCTGAAACAGGCCAGCTATCAAACCACCTTAACTCTGCCCTGCACTGACGCTGCGCTTAGGAAACATCAGCAACAGGCGCTCTGCTCCTACATGAGGACATACTGGGTTTTGTCAACCGTGGGGACAATTTGGCCGCGATCTATGAGCACTCTGTGCGTTGGAGACACGCTTTGCCCTCTGGTATCATCAACCTTGGTCACTGAGAAGAGCCAACAGCAGCCACCCTAAAGAGGGCAGCCTGGTGAGATGATAAACTCCTCACAAGGCTCATGGAAATGATTTTCAGTCATATCAGTCCACAGATCTAGCACTAAGCACTGAGAAAAATCACCGTGTGCTCAGTGTGCAGGATAATTACCCTGCCTTGACCCATGTAGGCTTCGTAAAAGGGCTGGAAGGGAGTAAAAAGCCCCAAAACTTTTGCCTCCAGCCCAGGGAGTCCTGGTGGTGCAAACCACCACTGGGACAAGGGCAGAGGCAAGGGGGGCCCTTCCCTTTGCCTCCCTGGGGGTGTCCTGGATCCTGCCCTACTGGGTTCCAACTTTCTGCAGTGCCATCGGTCTCCTGGATGGGACTGACTGCTTCCATTAGCTCTTAGCAACACTCGTGGGAAGCCCTGTTACCCAGAGCCTGCCCGTGTGCTGTAATGGCATCAGAGGGCAGGGCTGGTGGGGCACCAGTGCCTGGTGTTTTAGCTTTGGGGTCCCTCAGGCACAAGCAGGGAGGAAGGAGCCAGAATCAGTTTTGGCTGGGATTGTCCCCACTAACCTGGCAGGAGATACCTTGGCTTCTAGCTCTGCTCCAAATATTCCTGTAATTCCACTGAAACCTAAATAACTCCAGATGAAATCTCAGTGCAACCCAAACTACCCCAAAGACACTCAAGCTTCCCTAGCTCCTGTGCCTGCCAAGAGGAGCCACATCTGCAGCACCTCTTTCCTTGGGCCTGCAGCCCTGCAGAGAGAGGCTCGGGCAGACCCGGCACCCACGGGCTCAAACATCAATCCCATCCAAAGGGCAAAGTCAAGGAGATGCTCTGCGGTGTGCACGGACCTGGCAGTCTTAAGCCACAAACCCTGATGCCAGCTGGCAGGTAGCACCGTCAGCTGCGCGGCATTACTTCTCTATCAGTCAGCATCTCTCCTTTTTTTTCTTATTTCAGCTTCACTTTAGTGTCTTTGCATGACAGCTCAGTAAGCTGGTATGGATTAGACTTTAATAAAAGCAACCAAACATGCATGTGGATGTGCAATTCTTGCAGTACCTTGGTACTGCTGTTATCTCACAGAGCATAACACCACGAGAGATCACTCACAGTTGCACAAACAGTATATTTTTTAAAGTTACCTTTTTTTTTCAAATCCTTCTTTCTCTAACCACTATTGTTAATACACATCCTCTGCGATCGCCTTTTAACTGCCTTAAGAAAGTCCAGATGCTGTTTCTCTCTTAATACATTTTCTTTGCAACTTCTGTCATACTACGTTTTTAATATAACTCATAAAAATATTTGCATCGAAAATGTATTCTTGTTTGCTACTAACATGACAGTGTGTGAATCTACTTCACTCTGGATAAATACAAGTACACTGGGAACTGAGTTTTGCTATAAATAGAAGTGAAAATAAGTGTCTTCGCTCCCAGAGGCCACATATTTAATAACATTAAATGCCAATGGCATGGAAGATGTATTACAATTGATACTGTTGTACTGAAAGAGCTCAGTTTGCAATATGTCAGGCCACAGTGCTTTCTCCCTCTCTCCTGCTTTCCATGACTGCACTTGAACTCAGGGATGCTCCAGAAATAGCATTAGATATTTCAACTGCGTGAACAATTGTGTCAGCTCGACAACACATCCTCGTGTGTAGGTTTCAGTTAAATCACAGCATCACTTGGAGCAGGGCTAGGAGAAGCCCTCCAGCGCCCACCAGTCTGCCCCGGTCCGTGGCAGGAGCGGCTGCTTTTAAATTGCTTCTGAGAGATGCCAGTCCAGCGCTTGACCTGGTCCTTGGGTACCAGCGCTACGTGCCCCGAGCGGTGGGTTTTCTCGTTCTGCTCCCACCACCTGTGTGGCCATTTCTTTGGAAAACCTCCTGGGACAGTGCTGCCAGCCCATCCCCTGGCGACGGCTCCCAGCACATCTTTTTCACACCTGTTAAATCCCTTTCTATAAGCCTTTTGCTGCTGTCTTACCACCTCTGAGTGCTGCCTTCCTCACCCCGCCAGCCCGGGACCTCTTTAGGGTGCATGCTTCTCTGCACCCCCAGCTTCCAGCCTCTTGCTGGCCAAGTTGTCCTTGCTGCTCTCCTGCTTGTCGGGTCTTTCAGGCACGGTGCCCCAAATTGGAGCTGAGGCCTTTGCACTGCTAAGTGGCGTGGAAGGATCAGCTCACGTGTCCTGCTTCCCTCTCTCTTGCCCGTGCTCTCCAATCCATCACCTCTGCTACGGCGGGGCACTGCTGGTAGGTGTCTGAGATCTTTTCCTGCAAACCTCCCCGATCAATTATTCCCATTTCCTTCCCCTCCCCTCGTATTTTGCCTCCATCCTCACTGAAGTGTGTCCTGTTTATTTCAGATCGTGTCTCCCATTTGCCACAAATGAAATGACTTGCACAGATTTTCCTTGCTTGCTGCAGAGGAAACAGCCCGGCAAATTACAGATGCCACACAAACACTCACAGGTCCAAAAACCAGCTACACGCTTACTCTGGACTATGTGGGAAGTCAGGCTAAGTCGCATTGTCTGGGACTGAGTTCACTGCAGCATGCAAATCGGGGCTTAAAAGTGGTCAGGGAGACGCTGGACACAGGACGAACATGGGAAGTGCTACAGTTAAAGCTGTTGTTCTTCCCCAGCATCTGGCCCTGTTACAGCAGCTGACAAATCCCTTCCTGCCCCAGGACAGACGAGGCTCAGCTGTAAGCCACTGCGGTGCTCTGTGAGCTCCTGGTTAGGAGCTTCGTTGGTGTCAATCTTCTCCTGAAGAAGGCTTGGCACAGCGCTGCGTGGTGGAGGATGCTCATTGCTGCCTGCTGGCACCTCAGCCCGCGCAGCCGGCGGTGGTGTTGGGGTTGTGTTACACCATCCCTGTTCACATTCACAGTGACCCAGTGGCACTTGACTGCCCAGAAGGGTCTGAGGAAGAGCTGTGCAGAGAAGAAGAGGATTCACTTCAGCCTGACTCAAATGTGGGGCCCAGAGACTTCATATCAGCCAGAAGCAGACAGGATAAAACAAGGCAGGAGAAAGCCAGCGACGTGCTGGTAGGCAGCTCCAGAAGTGCTCCCCTGGGGCATGGGCACCTGTGGAGCACCTTGCTTCCTTCCAGGAGACACTTCCAGAGATGAGCAGACCTGCCCTAAAGAAAACCCTGACCTAACCAACAACTGCTCTGCAGGAAGCAACCCACGGCAGACCTGAATGTCAGCTCCCTGGTACAGTGATGGGGATGGGGCCAGGACTGGGGATGCTCCTGTCCCACTGGCAGACCCAGATTCCAGATGCACCAGAGACCTGTCCCTACACGCGTCTTGTTCTGGCCCTGCAACCCAAGAGCATGGCATCTCCTGGATAAGGGCTGCAGACAAAGATGAGGTGCACCCTGACTAAAAAGCAGATCTAGATCCTGCGTTTGGGTAAGCTGTTCAGGCAGTCATTTTAATGACAATCCAGTCTTAAGATGCTGATCTGACTCCAGCCCAAGTCCTTCTACTAAGCTCCTCGATATCCTGTTTAGAAAAGCATTATTAAAATCTAATTGCTCCATGCATATATTGCTGTTTCAATTATAACAGAAGTAGAAGGGAGATGCAAGCAGTAATCAATCTCTCTGATGCTAATGCATATCCGAGGAAGGAACTGGCCACGGGAAAAGCCAATCCAACGTCATCCACTAAAACCAGAGGGATACATTCATACTGACTGTCCATGCTGCCAACAGCACAATCACAGTGTGGCCACTGGTGGTCTCCCTGAACTGCTCTTTGATTTGGGTTGCCGACCCAGGATGCTGCACCTGAATTAATTTCACATGTTCCCTGATGTGTCTCTGTTGTACCAAAACACAATTACTTCATTGCTATAGACCACTTCAATCCATCTGCTCAGCCAGCTGCTGAAACCAATGGAGCTTCTTCACAACTGAGTATTGCAAAATAAAGGCAGGCTGCGAATAAAATGATGTAGAAGTCATTAAGGACCTTCAGGTGAGCACTTCCCAAGGTAATCTCTCCATTGCTCAGCGAGTCTCACCAGTACCACTGATGGAAGAAGGTCAGCCAGCAGCTGACAGCTGGCAGCAGCAGCTATCTGACAAGTAATTGCCAGATTTAAGGACCAGAAGGATCCCGTTAGCAGAGTTTAACTGAAACTGATGCACACACCTAACACAAAGTGGGCAGATAAGCGACATTAAAAGAGCAACAGCAGTACAAAGCCTGTCACCTTACTGAGGCTGAAAACCTCAACGCACCAGCAGGCGTGGCCTGATCCTTGCCCCACTCTTTGTGTTGCTGTAGCTGGGATAGAGGGAAATGGCTGGGGCAATGCTGCCAGGCAAGCAGCCAGTGCTTGTCCTGGAAGGCTCTTGGAGAAGGTATCTCCTCAGTGGAGATGGCAGCCGGGTACCAGTTCTGGCTGCAGATTCCCCCAGCATGGTCAGCTCATCATCTCAGGAGGGGTCACTTCTTCCTAGGCTCTCCTGTTTCCATTCCGAGCTAAGTCCAAGCATGGATCCTCCTGGTATTGTCCAGGTGTGAGGAGCTCCCTGAAACCCAGACGTGCTGCAGGTCTGGGAAGAAGCAGTAAAGGTTGAACAAGAACCTGGTGATGTTTCAAAACGCCTCAAGATGATAATCAAAATTGTTCTTCTCCATCAGCACTGAGGAGATGCCTAAACTGACCTAGAGGAATGATGGAAACAACTGCTTGCTAGAAATAAAGTCGTAGCAGCCCCCTATATCCCACTGCTTCTCTGGCAAAACAGCTAACCATGTGGATCTTGTGTGTAAATGCTGTGAGATGTAGACACCACAAACACCAAGGATACATGGTGCCTTCTCCAGGCACTTTGCTGATCATGCTCTTCCCCCTTGCTGTCGGGGAGCACTCAGCACCATTTGAGAGCTGGGTGAAACGCAGCCCAGCAGGGGTCGAGCCCGTTGCTTTACTGCATGCCCAGCACTGCGCAAATGCCTCTGCACCAAGAACAATCCTGAAAGGAGATGTTTTCACAGCTGGCAACCAAGCGGGAAACAAAAGAAAGACAGAAGGTGGCCATTTGTGCTCAGAAAATTAAATCCAAATTTAATTCCAGTAATTATACCTTCATTAACACCCTCTTTGCCATAAAGATGCATAAAATCCCAAAGTGAGTGCTGCAATTGCTCTGAAAGTGAGAAGAAGGTAACTGGGGAAATACCGCCAGCCCTTCCCTAGCCTGTAAAATCCTTAAGAAGCCTGGATCATTGTGAATGGTTATTGCTTGTAATTTAACTTCCCCAGCAACCATCTGTAAATGAGCCAGACAACTAAAAATGCAGCGAGAGCAGCAGAGAGCCTGTAACGGAGCTGATTTATTGCAGCCTCCCCCGATTTAACTATAGACAAATGCAATGTTTCCTGTGTGACCAGCTGGGGCTTGGATCCTATTGTGGTGAATACAGCACAAGCCGAACTCTCACCCCTCTCCCCACTGAAATCACACCATGTTGGAGTCCACGATGAGTTTCTACAGCAGCTCCTGGCCTGGGAGTTGTGTGATATGAGAACGGCCAACATGTGAAACCCTGCAGGACAGCCAAGGGCCCTGGGACCACGTGTGAGCCCCAAGGGTAGGCATGGGAGTACTGACCGGGTTGGGATCTTTAATGTGATTCTGCTTCCTTGGACTGCAGGAACTTGGTCTGAACTCTGCACCGAAGCAGGATCAAGCACAGCTGGCAGATGGTTTTGGTACTTTGTCTCGGTCTTTACAGAATTCACCGCCTTGATTTCAGCCCCGCTCCCCAGTGTTTCAAGGCCATGCGGAAATCTGATCCAAAGTCTTCCAAAATGCTTATGACCCCTCTGTGCTCCCAAGCCCTCCCAAGATTTTATAAGTGGACTGTCTGCTAGATCACCCAAGGTATGAATAGAAAGGTTGAAATGCCAGTGAGGACAACCAGCCCCCCAAGATAAATCTGCAGACTGCTCTGAGATAGCATCCCAGGCTGAGGGTGAACCCCGGGCAACTGCTCTTTTGGGGTGATTTTTCAGCCGTAGCTCAGCCATGCACTCATCATGTACATCAGCATCAAAAGTCTGAAGAAAGGCAAGTACACAACCTGCAGAGACACGTAAAGCCCACGACGGCTACAGGGTCTGAGGGTATTAATCACACTCAACCCCTGTGTAAAGCTATGGAATAAGAGAAGCTGTCAGTCTAGTAAGAAGTCTAGATGTTCAGTATATCATGTCATACAATGGATAAAGCTTTAGTGGATTTTCTCCAAAAGGCTGCAACATAAGCAGGCAGAATGTGCTAATTAAGAAACACTGGGTGAGTGTTAATGACAGAAGCTTTGGGAGGTGGGAGGAAGAGAAGAGGCTGAACCCGTCTCACCTCCTGTCCCCAGTGCTGTGTGCTGCCACATACTCAGTCACTGGAAAAAAGGGAAGGAGCTTCCTAGGAAGGAAAGTAAGATAAGGAGATGATAGCTGTGCTGGCTCAGTGCTTCTGTTCTCTGCTCCTGGTAATGAAAAACAGATTGTAAAAATCTTCATTTTTCAGCTAATGGTGGGAGGCTTCCAGTTTCACCTAAGGGAAGAGAGGCAGAAGGTAGTTCAACCTGAAATGAGATGTTAATAAACCAGAGTCCAGCAGAGACCACCAAGATGGCTGGGGGCTGGAGCACCTGAGGAGACACTGAGGGAGCTGGGCTTGTTCAGCCTGGAGAAGAGATGGCTTTGGGGTACCTAACAGGAGCCTGCCGGCACCCAAGAGGAGGATATCAAGAAGATAGAGCCAGGTCCTTTACAGGAGTGCACAGCAGGAGAATGAGACACAACAACCATAAACTGAAACAGAGAAGGCTCCAACTTAACAAAAGGATGTTTTTCTCCACAGCAACAGTCAACCACTTGAACAGGGGCCCAGACAAGTTGTGGAGTATCCAGCCTCGGAGGTTTTCAAGACTAGAACAAGCCCTGAGCAACCTTGTCTGATCTTAGAGCTGACCTGATCTGAGCTGGAGCTTGGACTAGAGACCTCCCAACATCCCTTCCAGCCTGAATGTGTCTGCGGCTCTGTGAACCCAGGATGCTCTTCATCACCAAGTATATATTCAATCAATATATTGAATATATATGTACATCTGATTGCAGACAGAATTTCTAAGCAAACGTTCTCTTATCCATATGTTGTACGTAGTGTCATGACTGGTGCAATCCAGCCCTCAACAGGGCAATTCCCAGCCCCTGAGGAATGTTGGCACACTGTATGAAGGGACAAGATCCCCAGTTCTCTCTTCCCAGGGTATCCAAAGGCTGTAGGCAGCTGTACAGTCCAGTTGTTAGAGGGGTAAAGAGAGGACAATGACAACTGGGAAGCAGTGGAGAAAACCCATGGGGAGCTGGAGCCTGAGGCAGAAGGCAAAAGGACACAAGAGAAAGCTGGGTTAAGAGTTTTTGAGAACTGACACCCCAGGGTTCAGAAGGTGAGGACTGTTTCCCTGTGCTTACTGGGAAGTGGGAAAGCTCCAGCCTGAAATAAATTAA
>VXAA01004323.1:23516-130795 GCA_013399115.1 Anseranas semipalmata
GGACTGTCTGCTAGATCACCCAAGGTATGAATAGAAAGGTTGAAATGCCAGTGAGGACAACCAGCCCCCCAAGATAAATCTGCAGACTGCTCTGAGATAGCATCCCAGGCTGAGGGTGAACCCCGGGCAACTGCTCTTTTGGGGTGATTTTTCAGCCGTAGCTCAGCCATGCACTCATCATGTACATCAGCATCAAAAGTCTGAAGAAAGGCAAGTACACAACCTGCAGAGACACGTAAAGCCCACGACGGCTACAGGGTCTGAGGGTATTAATCACACTCAACCCCTGTGTAAAGCTATGGAATAAGAGAAGCTGTCAGTCTAGTAAGAAGTCTAGATGTTCAGTATATCATGTCATACAGTGGATAAAGCTTTAGTGGATTTTCTCCAAAAGGCTGCAACATAAGCAGGCAGAATGTGCTAATTAAGAAACACTGGGTGAGTGTTAATGACAGAAGCTTTGGGAGGTGGGAGGAAGAGAAGAGGCTGAACCCGTCTCACCTCCTGTCCCCAGTGCTGTGTGCTGCCACATACTCAGTCACTGGAAAAAAGGGAAGGAGCTTCCTAGGAAGGAAAGTAAGATAAGGAGATGATAGCTGTGCTGGCTCAGTGCTTCTGTTCTCTGCTCCTGGTAATGAAAAACAGATTGTAAAAATCTTCATTTTTCAGCTAATGGTGGGAGGCTTCCAGTTTCACCTAAGGGAAGAGAGGCAGAAGGTAGTTCAACCTGCAATGAGATGTTAATAAACCAGAGTCCAGCAGAGACCACCAAGATGGCTGGGGGCTGGAGCACCTGAGGAGACACTGAGGGAGCTGGGCTTGTTCAGCCTGGAGAAGAGATGGCTTTGGGGTACCTAACAGGAGCCTGCCGGCACCCAAGAGGAGGATATCAAGAAGATAGAGCCAGGTCCTTTACAGGAGTGCACAGCAGGAGAATGAGACACAACAGCCATAAACTGAAATAGGGAAGGCTCTAACTTAACAAAAGGATGTTTTTTGAATTTTTGAGAACTGACACCCCAAGGATCAGAAGGTGAGGACTGTTTCCCTNCATCCCTTCCAGCCTGAATGTGTCTGCGGCTCTGTGAACCCAGGATGCTCTTCATCACCAAGTATATATTCAATCAATATATTGAATATATATGTACATCTGATTGCAGACAGAATTTCTAAGCAAACGTTCTCTTATCCATATGTTGTACATAGTGTCATGACTGGTGCAATCCAGCCCTCAACAGGGCAATTCCCAGCCCCTGAGGAATGTTGGCACACTGTATGAAGGGACAAGATCCCCAGTTCTCTCTTCCCAGGGTATCCAAAGGCTGTAGGCAGCTGTACAGTCCAGTTGTTAGAGGGGTAAAGAGAGGACAATGACAACTGGGAAGCAGTGGAGAAAACCCATGGGGAGCTGGAGCCTGAGGCAGAAGGCAAAAGGACACAAGAGAAAGCTGGGTTAAGAGTTTTTGAGAACTGACACCCCAGGGTTCAGAAGGTGAGGACTGTTTCCCTGTGCTTACTGGGAAGTGGGAAAGCTCCAGCCTGAAATAAATTAAGATGGGAGCTTATGTGATCGCTAGACATGTGGGGCAAGTATATCTTTCCCCACTAGGCTTATTTCAATGGCAGACAAGGGATAACATTGATTTAATGTCTCGTCCTTGACAGACCCATGCTTGCTTTTATAGTAACACCTTTTTATCTCTGAGTGCTTACAGTTTGATTTTTTAACACGTGAGCTAGTAAATAAGCCACAATCAAGAGAACTGAAGAGTTCAGGAGTCTGTAAATCTCTTCATATAGAGCTACCTGGGCTGTTCCAAGCTGTGAATTTCTCTCTATAAAGGCTGTGAATCTCTGTAATGCTGCCCATCAATCCCAGATCATTTCAAGAAGACCAAAGACAGAAATAGATTTAACAGATTTTAAGAAACGTTTATGATCCACACAGCCTCAGTCAGTAAACTCATCACACCAATGACTCCCCTTGAAGCTGAAACACACCTTCTAACAAGAGACAAGGAGTTTTGACTTGAAGGAGCTTGAGGAATGCAGATAAGCCAGTGCCCTCTCTAAATGTGTACGCCCTGCTCCTTGTTTGACTCTAGCTGCAGTCAGCTGCGAAATCCCATTATACCGCCTTCTGCTAATTTAAAGAGCCTTCCACTGTTGGGAATCCCTTCCACTTGCAGGTGCTTTTAAGCTGAGATCAAGTTATTGCCTAATTTATTTGCGAGGCCCTGAAGAGCTCCTTGAAATTATGTTTTCCAGACCACAGATCAACCCTGTTGTTCCTTCCAGACTTAGTTTGCATTTTTCATCACCTCCGCTGAAGTGTCAAACCCGGACACGTCAGTGTGCACTGCAGCCGGAGATGGATTTACTACTGCTGCTCCCAAACATGGGGTCCCGGTTTCATTCCTGCTCTGAATTACCCCAGTGAGGCAGCCAGACGGTGTCTGGCTCCGTGTTTCGGTGTCACACTGGGAGTTCATGCTTTCCTCTACGAATTTTAAGCCTCTTTCAGCCTCTCCAGTTCCAGGATGCAACCCCAGTGCTGTGAGGGCTGGGGTGCATGGGAGTTACATTCCAGCCCCACCACCTCACCGCTGGCTGTGCTCTGATGGGTGTTGTTAAAACAACCCCGTGGTACCTGGTCATCTGGGTTGGCCTCTGCGACCGTCTCGCCACTGGCACTATTTACTCAGCAGCAAGACTCACATCTGACACTGACAACACTATCAATAGGAACTGGGTCACGAAAATACCCTGCTGAACCTGTCAGACTCGTCTCCAGCGGGTGGAGATCTCTTAAGTGACCTCTTAAGATCTGCTGGTCCCAGCTCCCTTTAGCTGAATCCCTGCAGGTTTTGTGTAGTGTTTTTTCTTTTAAACAGGGTGTTTATTGTTAGAAGAAAGTCCATCTCAGACCCACACCTGAGAGACCATTATTCTTTCAGGCTGTAAGTAATGTCTTGCAGCAGGTTTATCACAGGCCCCAGTTAAATGGCATTTGCCAAGCAAGGCTGAGAGCCCACCAAGGGAGCAGTTGGTACACAGGGAACGTGGTGATGTTTAAGAGGCCTCATGCTGTTAGACAAGCAATTCTTTCCAAAGCAGGGGACACTGCTCAGATGCAATGTTTAAGTTTTCTCTGATTCCCTCAACCACACCTCACACGTCTGGCACTTCTGTACCACCTTTCAGCCCAGGCTGCCCAAGCCTTTTACTGACTCAGGGGTTTAGTAGCCCTTTTACTTACTTGCAGGGACAAGCAGGGACAAACTGGAGTGGGTGGTTTCACTGCAGCCTGCAGAAAGCAGAAGCTGTCACTGCAAAGCCCATGGGGACACACAGGGCTGGACCTTCTCCAATGAACCCCAGCCAGTGATTCCAACCTGGGTAAAGGGCAGGGATGGAGAGGAGAAGCCAACTGCTTCGCTCTTGGGAAACCTCTGCTCAGCCTGTGACCTTAAATGTTGCAACTATTTCAGAGATAAAGGAATGAAAGTCTGGAGATCTCTCCAACAATCCCTCTCCCCTTCCCCCTTTGCAAGTAGGCAATGGTGGCGTCACAGTTTCTTGTTGCTTTTCTAACCCATCCAGCCCAACCTGCAACATCTGAGCCCTGCAGCCCTCATCTTGCCCTGGGAGCCCAGGGGTGCTGTGATGCGTGCTCACAGCATCCTCTGCCTTGCCAACTGCTCCCACCTCCCTCTCCTGTCTCCGTAATGCTTGCAGCTCCCCTCCGGCCACAGGCAAGCCCCAGCCAGCTCATGTGAGCCTGTCCTCGAGGTCTCCACAGTGCAAATTTGAGCTTCAGGACTCAGCCAACTCCTAGGGAATTACAGCTCAGACTAACCTTGCCTTAAAATGAAGATCTGGCTGCCTGCAGAAGATTCTCTGCGGCACCAGCCTCTGAAAAACCATGCCCAGCAGCACATCCGTGGCTATGAGCAGGGTACAAACACCCTGAAGAATCACATTTCCCTACACGGGCAAGGGGGAAGTGGGATGGAGTTTCCCCTGCTGCTGCTTGAGGCATGACAGTCCCCTCTGCGAGGCTTTGTCCCTGCAGCCACCCCAGGATCCCCACCCTAAGGAAATGCTCTTCAGGCCTGAGCTGCCCCAAGCTCTCCCCACTGTGGGAGCAGGACCCAGGCCCCTCTCCTCCACTGGTGCTTTATTTGGGAAGCCATGGGAGGCTGGGCTGAGATGGCACCTCCATGGCCGTGCCTTTGCCCCCACGGCTGTGGGTGAGCTGAGGTTTCTCGAGCTGGGCCTCCCTTTTCCTTCCACAGCCCGAGTTTCCCAGGAGCTGTTGGGCCTGCAGTGCTTTCAGAGCACAGCTTTTCTCCTCGAACAAGCAGTTGTAACTGCAACCCAGTCCAACAGCCTTTTGCTCCCTGGCTCTGCTCTATTACGAACTCTAACTGTGCAGCATACCCCAGTGTTTTTTTTCTTAATGACATGAAAGGCACTAAATTATTAATTTCCTTCACTCCCACTGGCTGTCCTATGGTTTACCCAAGTCAGATAAAATGAGAGCCTTTGAGTTCCTTTCCCTGGCTTAGCAGTTTCCTTCAGCACAGATCAAAGCAGGAGGCCTAATCCTGGAGGGGGATGAGCATCCTCCAGTCTCACAGCTGTAGGTGGGGAGACTTCAGCTCCAGCTGAGCAAGGCACGGGTTAGAGTGTACTCAGCACAGGCTGGCAGAGAGAGGCAATGCCTTTTATCAGCTCAACTAATATCTATCTGGAAAATAAAAGACAAGCTTTAGGGCACATGCACTTGTCTTTTCTTCCCAGGTATATTTGTTTGTCTAATAAAGGGTGTTATCTCTGCCCACAGGCTTTGGCTTGCTTATGGTATTAGACCACCCTGGCTACAAGAGCCCCAGCCCCTTGGGAAGGCAGCTGTCTTCACATCGGCTTCATCTGAAGCGTTTGTCTTGAGGAATACCAGAGGATGACAGGGATTGAAAAAGCTGAAAAAAGGCAAATGCGGTAACTGTCCTAAAAAACGAGAATCACAGACCCGCCGGCTTAACCTCACTTTTCAGCAGACAAGTGGAACACGCCAACAACCTGTTTGTAAGTGCCTGCAAGGAGCTGCATCACAGCTAACACGGATTTGTACCAAATAAGTCACACTGAACCAATCTGATTCCTTTTGCAACAAGATAATAGACCTTGTGGAAAGGAAAGACACAGATGCCATTTATCTCGACTTCAGGAAGACTTTGCCACTGCCTACTTTGATATTCTGATCCTCAAGTGAGACAAAAGATGTAGATAAAATGGGTGAAAGCTGGTAAGACCCAGCTGAATAGCTGTACCCAGAGCTGCCAGCACAGAGGGATGTGTTGTGTGTAACACACACGGCTCCATGGTCTGCAGGGGATCTGGTCAGCGTTTCTGCTAGAGCTTGGACACTGGGACAGACGGGAAGGCTGCAGGTGTCCAGGAAGGCAGGACTGGAATTTGAAATGACCTTGATAGACTGAAGATGTGGCCTGGAAAACCTGTAGGTGATTTAACAGAGACAAATGCAAGATATTGTATGTGAGCAGGGAGAAGTCCCTGCACAAATACAGGATGGTGGGGAGGGAGCGTCCTGCTGACAGGGCTGGGGTTAGAGGGATAACCACCTGGATGGGATCTGGCACTCCTGTGCTGCTGTGAAACACTCAGAGCTGTCCCACCACAGAGAAATGGGAGCATCATGGCCAGGCAGTGAAATGATCCTGGTGTGCTGGGGAGGGCAGCAGGAGAGCTGCACCCATGGGACACCACGCAGCAAGGACACAGCTCATGGGACATGGTCTGGAGGGTAAAAACAAAAAGGGGATTTCAGCCCAAGGGGCTGGAGATGAGGAACGCCACACTGCCCAGGTAGGACAGGTCTCTGCACTGACCAGGACCCTGCGGGGGTGAGGAGCTCAGACTCTCCCTGCATCGGGAGCAGCGGGATCAGAAGCAGGAGATGGGAGTAGGGGACAGCAGGGGAAGTTTGTCCTAAGACAGCCCCGCACAGTCGGCACCTGGCATCCCATATGATGGAATCAATGAATCTGAGGGTAACGGCTTCCCTCCAGGAGAGCCTTGGAGCTGCTGTGATTGCAGCTCCCACAGCCAGCAGGACTGCAAGGCAGCCCCTCTTCTTGGCTTTGCAAAGCTCTTCTCTTCCTTTTCTCCACGAGATAAAAATAATCCTTTTGCGTCAGCTCCATCACTGTGAGCAGCGAGACATTTTATTCATCTGCAATTCCTTCTCTTCTCTCATTTAAACAATTCCCCATTGAGCCCATCAAATTAATTTGAGCAAGGGCCATTATTTGGCCTGCCTGCCGGCGCAGGTGTCTCCTTTTCTTTTCTTTCCGAGGAAGCTGGTAGATGGCATGAGCACGTGCCGGAAAGAGGCTTGGCAGGGGCTGGGAGCAGCACAGACCGACAAACTCAGCGCGTAGGCTGTTATCAGGGTCACAGAGGTTCAGCAGGGGCACGGAGGTCTGTAAATCTTCGTGCCCAGTGTCAGGAAACACGCAGAGGAAGTCTGGAAGCAAGGGGCAGTTTACAGCCATGCGTTTGGGATGTGTTTTACAGCCGTACGGACACACTCGCCCGGGAGGGAGCTGCCCTCTGTGTCTCCGCTGGCAGCCTCAGCCCTTTCCAACCCAGGCCGGCTGTTTGGGGAAGGCTGTGTCAGGCTCTGGCAGCAGCTCGGGAGGAGTTACAGAGATATGCCAAATCTCAAGCTGTTCCCTTGGCCCTCATAGCCACAACCCTTCCCACTCCAGGTCACGTCAAATTTCCTGCCTTTGTCACTGCAGCAGATGCCACTGGGCTCCGCAAGGAGCAACACCGTCCCAGGGTGCCCAGACGATGCCCAGGGACAAGCTATGCAATATCACAAGCAAGGAAAAGCTGAAGAGCTTGAAGAAGAGTAAAAGCCAAATTTCTCTGAGCTCTGCACTTGCCTGGGGCATTGCTGGGGCCAGTGGAGCAATGCAAAAACAAGACTGGGCCAGGCCTTGCAAATGAAGGCCAGCGTCCCATTTGCTATCCCTGTTGAGCGAGTCCTCAGGTGCCCACGACAACACGCAGCCATGAGCTAGAAAGAATTAGTTACATTTTTCCACCTAAGTTGCATGACCAGTAACAGAGGCCAAATCAGCCCCTGTGGAGATGCAGAGACAACAGGGAGCTGCTCACCTGCATCCCAGGATTATGCATGCTTTGCTGGCCAGAGCACCCATAGGATGCCAGCTCCTCCCTGCTTGTGCTGCAATCCAGCTCCCTGTCCTTTCACCCAACTGTCCTCCTGTGATGGACAACGCAGAGAGGCAGGAGACCTCACCAGCTGCTGGGCCCTGGTGGGACAGGGGTTCTCCATCAGCACACCCCAACATCGGCTCCTCTTCCAAGGTATGAGTGTGTCAGATGTGTCCCAAACGCACTCAGCAGGAGGGATGCACGGAGAAGAGAGGCTGTAGGGAAGCAGATCCATGGTGACTATGGACACCTCTTGCTTGGCCACCTTGGCTCCCAGGGAGATGGGTGTCCCCATCCCACTTTAAAATGGAGAGGAGCCACGTCTCATCCAAGGAGACACAGAAGCCAGGTCCAGGACCAGGTCTCCCAAGCCTCTGCACCATGTCCTCATGAAAAGCCATCGCCTTGCCCTTCAAATGCACCCCGCGGCTCAGGGGCTGAGCTCACAAGCGCTCAGTAATAGCTCAGGGATCTCTGGAGGAAGAGCGGTTCACCCTCAGACGACCTGCAGGATAAGCGTCCACGCTGCTTCCATCAGCCGTAATCAGTTACGGCAGGGGGCTGAGCACCAAAAGCCTCTGCAGGAGAGGCTGTAGGCTGGCTGGCCTGCTCTCAGACCCAGCCGTGAGTGGGAGAATCGGAGCATCCCAAAAAGTCTCCCTCGCTGGCACCGCCGAGGGCACGCTTTGAAAGCAGCCCGTTCCCACGGGGCTCCAGCTGGCGTGAGCTCGCTCTGCCTTTGTGCTGGGGCTGTCGTTCATGTAAAGAACCGGTGATTTCTAAGGATCCCCCGACCTTCTGGAGAGGATTTAAATCATGTGCATAGAAAGGAATCGGTAGAGGAGAGCTAAAGAAAGAAATGGGGAGGAAAGGCGAGCCAAGCAGCCTGAGGGGCTGGGGAGTGCCTCTCTTGCCATAATGCTATGCTGTGCCCACTTCCCTGTGCCAAACAGCTTTCTGCAAGGTGTGGGAGAAAGCAGAGACTCCAGCTCTGAGGAACTGTGGAAGCTGAACACATTCAGGAACATTCAGGCAATCACAGATCTACCCGAAATGCGAGTCCTTTGAAGATGTGAAGCAGGGCTCCTCACTTCCCAGGGCAGGGAGCAAAGCCCAGACTGCAAGAGGGGTGGCGGGCGCAGAAGTGCAGACACAATCTGTCCATGAGGAAGAGGATGCAAAGCCTTCACACAAAGCAGTTCTTCTAGCAACATACGTGTGCCAGCATGGAGAAATGCAAGGGAAGGAGTAAAATAAGGTACCACCAAAAACATTTTGCTTGGCCAAATTCAGATTTCAGTTACTCCTGAATACCCAGAAAACAGCAAATTCAGAGGAAAGACACCAGATTTATTTCAGGAGAGGGACATTTAGCTTAGTGATTTGATTGTTATTGATCACAAAAATCCCCCAAGCTCCTTCCCCAGCCTCTCTCCAAACCCCTGGCATTGCAATAAGGAGCAGCCTTACATCACTTTCAAACATGGCCAACCCTTTTATTCCACAGATCTTCAAAGAAGAAACTAGTAAGTCAAAGCCAGTCCCAGTCAATGCGCAGTATCCCCCAGACAGCACTTCAGTACCTCACAGGATGAGACTTGCACTTTAGAAATAATTTAGAAGTACGATCGAATTTTCTTAAAACGGGACATTTTCTTGCTCCAATTGCCAGTGTTTCCATTTCACATACTAAACACGCCTCATCCTGAGCACTGAGAATTGACTTCAGCTTAAAATAACCCGTAAATATGCTGATGTCTCTCCACCACCTGCCAAAGATAGAGGTCACAGGAAGTGACACTACACAACAAAAATAAGGTTGGAGATGTGTGGCCAGGAACAGCAGAAAGAAGAAAACCCCCAGCTCTTTGACCTTGGGGTTCAACAATCCTGCAGTTAAACACAGCTCTTTTCTCCCTTCACATACTCTGATGCAAGCCAAAAGTTATTTCAATGAAAATAAAGAAAACTGATTTAACAAGAGAAGATTCAAGCCCTTTAGGTTTACTGCTGGCTTGTTTGGGTTAGCTCTCCAAGCACTGCTGGTGTCTAAGGTTGCCATGTCTCTGTCCAGGATCCAGAACTCTTTGTACCTGTGGTGTGGCACTCCCAGACATCTGGATTTGTGCCATACAGCCACTCTCCTGTGCAGAGTGGATATCTCCAGGGTCTCCAGACAGATATCCAAAGGCTTTGTATTCTGCCCAGGAAGGGTGGGAGCCTGCTGAATCTCTTTTCCCAAGAAACAGCTCTCCACAGCTGAACGGTCCCCTCATTTTATCTCAGGCTACGCTATTCCAGAATAGGAGCTATCCTGATGTGGGCCAGTGGAGAAGGAAGGGATCCTGGGGGGCTGCAGAGCTCCCACCAATGGGTTTCCCAGGGCAGTGGCAGAGCAGGAAGCGCAGAGGGGAAGGAGCAAGGAGAAAAGGGCAGGGGAGTCTGCCACAGGACACAAGTGATGTTGCTCATGCACCGGAAAGCTGCACACAAGCAGTATTGCCTCCTGCTGGCCTCAGTGTGTGCTAGGGCCAGCATGTAATGTCCGTGGGGACTGTCACAGCCTCCATGGAGAGCCCTGACCCCCTCCCGGGGCAGCAGCATGCAGGGACAGCGCTCGTGTAGCTCGTGGTCACAGCACCCGCGTCCCTCGCAGCCTGCAGGCTACCAGAGACCTGGGGCATCCCTGTAGCACCCTGGGAGATTGAGCCACCAGAAGATGAGGGTTTTACAGGAGCAAGCTTGCAGACTCAAAGCAGACTGGTACCTACTCCACCAGTGAGATGCTGTGGCTCACTGCCTAAACCATCTGTCCTTAAATGGCCGATGCAGGTGACACGGAAAGCTGTGAAAGGGCAGAAGTAGGGTTTCACAAGTCCCTGGATCCACCTTGCAGTGCTCAGCTGTTCCCCTAGCAGTACAGAGAGCAGCCATCTGCAACTCGCCTAAATAACAGAGGAAGAATTGAAAGGAAATCAAAAGCATTTACAGATCTCAGAGGAAGCAAAGCCATCATGCTGCAGGTCAGTTTTCACGAGATTCGAGCTTATTTCTGTGTGCCCCCTTCTCAGGGGGCCAAACTGTATCTGGAGGTGACAGTCCTGGTGCAGGCAAGGCACAGCAGTGCTCGGTGCCGAATTCCTCCAGCACTGCTTGCGCTCTGTGCTCTTGGGTCACTGTGCAATTAGCCAGCCCTGAAGAGACACAAGGAAATCCTGCCATCGCTCAAGCTGCACGGAAGCGACTGCGTGAATCTCAATGACAGAGGAGCATTTGCATGAAAACAGCAGGACTGGGAATAACACCACTAGAAGAACAAGAGTCTTGAACCGTTCGGAAAGGAGAGGTGAGCGCTTTTCTCTCAGACAGAATGATAACGCTTCAGAGCTGTTGAAATAAAAACTTTGGGGACAAAATGTACTTTCCCCAGTACTAAAGCACTCACCAGTCCAGGACTGATGTGACCTTGGAGGGTGTATCTAACCTGTTACTTACTGTAAATACAGGCAGTGCCACGAGATGGGTTGCACAGCCTGGGACAGAAGGGAGGGAGTTCATGTTCCTCTCCCTGTGCCAGGTCATCCCCAACAGCTACTGCAACACCTCCCACAGCTACAAGAAACAGAACAGAAACAGCCTCCTGGTCCTCACCTTGTTCAAGTGGCATCCCATCACCCTAGGGAATAGCAATGCAAGGCTACAAAGCAGTGAGGTTCTGGATCAAGCATCCCCCTGTCCGTTCACACTGTCCTGGCTCAGTAACAGCTCTGGACCTGAGCTGCATCCCACCAAGGCTGGGTATAGACAGGACCAGAACAGAACACGCTCCCTTGTCAAGAAAGCTCTGCGTGCAGTGCGTGCTTCTGGGGAGGATGAGGAGGGAGCACCCTGAGGCCCCAGGAGATAGCAACAGAGGCAGTGCTGGAGGGATAGGTTGAAGAAGAGATTTCAGACACTCTCCTAATGTCTCCCTACAACTTCCCACACTTCCACCAATCTTCCCCAATCCTCCTTCCCATCATCACCTCTTGAAAACCCCAACTTCTTCCCACTGTCCATCCCAGTCCCCCAAATCCTCACTCATCCTTCCCAGACCCTGACACCAGCCGTGGCCAAAGACTCCGGGTGCTTCAGGTAGCAAAACGCAGTGGCAGCCCCCTTGGCTGAGCAGCCTTGAGCTGGACCTGGCCCTGGGCAAAATCATCAGTGCTGCAGAGGGGCAGGGGGCCTGGGGAGTCTGGAGAGGACACAGGCTGGTGTGACAAGGCGCAGCGAGAGCAGAGCAGCTGCCTAGCACACGCACATGGATAGGAAGGCTCAGTCACCCCACGCGCCCTCGCTTGTCCCAGCACCACCAGCTGCTCGCACGCACCCGGCGTCGGGCTCACGCGTGTGCCCGCGGCTCCTGACCCGCACGCAGCCCTGCTACCGTGTCCCGAGGTGAGAAAGCAGCCCTGCTCCCCTGCCCGCTCCACCCATACCGCCCAGACCCCGTCAGCCAGATCTAGTGTCTGGGAGTAACCCGATTGTCCCTGAGGGACAGAGAAAGAGGTGGCTTGCATGTGAAGAAACCAGTAGCAGGAACAGAGACTTAGATAATCATCCTAGATAATCCAAGATAAATATCCAAGACAAGCATCGGACCAAGAGGCTGGCTGCCTCCTTGGCCTTAAGCCTGGGTACTGTCCAAGAAATTTTCCTTAGCCGCAGCAAATGCTGTATTATAACCTTTCTTTGACCTGCTTTCCTGTCTTCTCCCACTCCGCTGTGCTCTTCCAACATTTCTAAAAACATTTTACATTTTTTTGGTTCTCTCCTGTTTGCCTTTGGCCTTGATGGGTTGTGCCTGGCTATTTTAGCAGTGTTTTTAAAAAACAAACCAAAGCCCATGAGCAACTACATTCTTCTGACTGTGATGACAAAATGCTTTAATTTCTTTTCGGGAATGAAACCCGAAAGGCTTACTAATTAAACAGCTCTGCCCTAAACTGATTCTTCTTCCAGCAGTGCTTCCCTCGGGTGAACTCAGCTACCAAGGTCGTTACAAATTAGGAATGATATTTTATTAGTTAAACAATTCTTGCCTAACGACTGCTGCAATATTTAAGGAACACTTGGAGTCCAAAAGTGGCCTGGATGACAGCAGAGATCCACTTGTTCTTAGTGCTGCATCTTAAAATATTGCAAGAATTTCTGCCCCACCTCTGAGCTCTCAGCAGAAGGATCCAAACCAGTTTCACCAAGACTCTCCTTGCAGCAAACTATCTTTTGTCGTGAGCTTTCTGCCCAAGCACAGATGGGTGCCTGGGGAGATGGGTGCTCAGCATGCCCAGTGCAGGACTGTGCTGGTGGCAGTTTGATCGCAAACCCACCTCCAGCGAGCTCTGCTCTCTGCCTCGTGGTTGCTCTTCCCACAAGGTTTGGGTTCAATCCTCTTTGACCCCAAACTCCGGGCTCTGCAGGCTCTTGGAGCTGGCACTTAGCAGTTGGGTAGTGTGTTCCCAGAGGACTCCCCAGAGCCTCACAGGATCTAGGGACAAGAGCAATAGGCACAGAAAGCTTCTGCTGGGCTCACACCCCATGGAAATACAGCTTGCTGCCTCGAGGCATGGAGAAGTCCTTGTCCCCAGAGACCTCAGCCTGTGGGGCTAGGGAGGGCTCCGGGCCCCAAACCACCAGGGTGAGGATGCAAGGACACCTGCTCTGCTCGGCACGAGCAGACTCCTTACCCAGTGTGTGCACAGACGTGCCCTCAACACAAGTGCCTGGTAGGTGGCAGAGTCCCTGTCCCCAGCTTCCTCTCAACATCAAGGGCACCTGGTTCTGTGTGCCACTAAAGGATTTAGGAGGCCACAACTCACAGGGAGTTTTCGGCATTTTTTGAAGCTTTTACTCTCTGTCTCGGTGAAAAGTCACTTCTGAAAATGCTACCTGAGTGCTTTCAAAAAGTTCCCCCGTTGGCTTACGTCTGCCAAGTGCTCATAAACAGGGCTGTGATAATGCTGCTGACAGCAAAACTTCGACTATTAAATAACAGCCCTTAAAGATCCCAAAGTGTTTTATAAACATGAACTAATTAAGCTGCAGATCAACCCTGCAAATTATTTTCAGAGTTCTTGAACCTCCCCTTATATCTCAAGGACATAAACAGAGGAATGAACCAAGGCCTGATGAGAAACCCAAGAGTCCTGACCCTCCCCATTTCCACTAATCCACCACAACAGCTTTAACTAACAGGCAAACCAGAATAAATTCAGAGCTGCTGAAATCCCACTGGGATGAAGTTAGCTCAGTCTCTCTCGGTGAGCCCTATCCTGGAAGCCCAGCAGCAGCCAAGGAATCTGCAGAACATGGAGCAGACAGCACCGCATCTATTTTTAGGGGAAGAAAGAGGGTTTGGAATGACATGTGGCTATTAAGAGCTCTCTCTAAAAAGGGTGATTAGTCTGCTAGTCATACCTGTCAAAAGGAGCTGTCCCAGCTGTGTGGGAAGCTGGCAGAGATGCTTCACAGGCAAGCCCCTGTGGCACTGGTGTGAAACAGAGAGGCTGTGGGACCTGGATGAGCCCACGGATGCCCTGTCCCATTGGCATGCCGAGCTCTGCCAGGCCTCAGCAAGACCTTCCCATCTCTAAAGAAGCCGATGAAAACATGACCAGGCAGCTGAGCTAGCAGATGGTGGGGTTGGTGCAAAGGCCACAACCTCCAGAAGCACCAGCTGCGGCTTCTCCTCCCGGGTTTCAGGCAGGTTTCCTCACGGGGCTCTGCAGGGATCAAGCACTGGAGAGGCCAGACTGGGGCACCCAGGTATTGACCCAGGCACAAACAGGTTTCTCTATCTACAAGGAGACAGCCAGGATGCAAGGACCTCCGCACTTCTAAAAATGTATGGATGGATATTCTGCTCCTGTTAACTCAGCTCTGGGGACTCCCAGAAAAGAGGGAGAAGTTAAGACATTTTACAGAGGAAAGCTGACTGCACAGGGTAAGGGCTTAAAGAGCACACTGATTTGATCTTCAAAGGAGCTGGGATCAATACTTGAAAGTACGTCTGGATCCCCACAGTGAGATGACACTCATGCAAATACCGCCGGAGGTTTGCAGCTAACGACACGGAGGTTGGCGCTGGCACAGCAAGGAGGCGACAGGAGGGTGCAGTGGATGGCACTGCCTGTTCTGCCAGGGCTTGACCTCCCTCTTTTAAAACACCCTCTCACAGCAGCTAAGCCTTCCCACAGCAGGGTCCCTGTCACCATCATTTGGCATGGCAGATGCCACATTGGCCACAAAGATGGGCCCAGCAACCCCACTCTCTTGTCCACCCATGGCATAGAAAGGCAGCTGAACTGGCTGGGCCAGGTACGCCGGCACCACTCTGCCACCGCACTGCATGTCACCCGTTTCAATTTCTCATCACTTTCAGAGAAGAGCTGGCTGTAGCCAGGGGACCTGCACACACCACCAGCCATGCCTGAACATCCCTCCTCTTTCTCCACATGTGGAGGAAACATTTAATTCAGTGTTTAGAGTCCCTTCAAACCTAACCCAGCAAATGGAAGACAGATAGCTTAATAACATCAGAGCAGCAGAGTCCATTTCCATCCCATTTATACGTTGCCTGGGATATGGTACGTATTGGTTTAAGGTCAGCAGCAAGTGATTGTGCCACTCCTGAACTCAGTTTAAACTGCTTTGTCAACAACATGCAATTACCCTTCCAGAAAGTTTGCAAAGGGAGAGGATTTTAAGAGACAGCGACATTTGTATCTCTGTGGAGGGCTGCTGCTGGCCACCAGGAGTGGAGGAGACATTCAAATTCATTCTGACCCATGGCAGAGTATTGCTGGCTGCTGCTCACCCCACAGCTGGGTGTGTGGAGGAGAGCAGCCACATGTGTGTGTGTGACCCATCTCCACTGGTGAACCCTTGTGAAACCAGGGCCAGCAGCAGATACGGTGCTCACCCATGCCCAGGAAGGATTCATAATCAACTGAGAAACTTGTCCTGAGTCAGGCTGATGGCAGCTCTGACAGCTCAGATTGTCTCAGGCTGTGGTCTTTATGGAAATAAAAAAGCATGAATATTATGAGACACTATCCTCCACAGCTCCCGCACCCCCCAAGAAACTGCCACACTGCTGTGTTTTCTGTGCTCTCTCAGCACAGGGAAGATTCGCATTTCCAGTGGTGTCCAGTGGAAGGGACTTTTTTAGAATCAGAACACTCTGGACTGACACCAGGGTGATTAGTTTCTTGCCAAAGATCTTACTTAATACAGTTGGCTGGTAAAGTATATAAAACCTTTGGGGATATATAAATAAAAAATGATCATCCTGAAATATTGCTTTCTTGGATCGATTCTAAAAAGCCTGAAACTGAAAAAGCTCCATTAAACAAGGGACAACTGGTTTTGAGAATTATATGGGCTCAGAAATGATGCTGTGTTTACAACAATAAAGTTTTTGGCTGGATGAAGCCCAAAAGTCTAATAAAGGAACTGAGTGGGAGAGGTTCAGCATCCTGCAAGACTAGCACTCGTGGCTGGGTGGGAAAAGGGGCTTCACTGACTCACAGAGGCATCTGCATCTCATTGCTGTCACTTGAGACAAGGATCCCAAATCTCCTTGCTGATTAAAGATAGTACTTGCTCATTTACAGGACACAGTGACACAATGGTCAGGGCACAGGCTCTGATGACCCAGAAGTGCAAGACAGGCAGCATGGGCTCTGTGGGAAGACTCAGGAAGGAGTCAGGATCACCTTTACTCAGTTTCAAGGAGTTTTGCAAATAAAACCCAAAGCTCAGAAAAGATGTGAGCTTTGGGAAACGTATGAACCTCTGTAGAGTTTATGGGTTTGCCTGAAGCACCATAAGAAAGTGCCTTCTCACCTTGAATAATCCCACAGAGAGCAAACCTCCTTCCCACCACTCCCTGCTCCTGCCCAGGAGCTAAGTGAGCCTTCTTACTCTGACAGGAACAGAGGCAAGGATCTGACATCCCAGACATCCTGCTCAAAAGGCTTGGGGTCTTAAACACCTTGCAAGAGAGAGCAGCTTTGCCAACCTCATTGCACAGAGGAGAGGGGACAGTGAAGAGGCATGAAGAGACCTGCTGTAGTTTGGTGCCGCAGTGGTCCTTACCTTGGGCATCTTGCGCAGGTTGGGAGAGAGCTTCAAGCAGGTAACGTGGCCTCTCTCATCTCCGATGATGACAACAGGGTACACGGGGTTAAACTGGATATGGGTTATTTTATTTTTCTTCTTGGCCACCACTATCTGGGTGCATAGAGCTTCATACTTATTAATGCTCAAGTCAAACACATGGGCCTGGGAAAAAAAAAGGCAAAAGGGATTAATCAGGCAAGAACATCCCTCAGCAGAAGAACGATGCCTGCAGAAATCACAGAGAGAAAAGGTCCCAAGGAAAGGCAACTTCAGCACACAATTACCATCTGCCTTCAGAGGCTGTGTCCTCTTTTAAGTAAGTGATGTGCAGAAGCTGCCTGCTGGTTTTGAGGGACTGTCCCCTCCTGCAGGGACTCACAGAGTGAGGACCAGTTCCCCGATGTGGGTGCAAGCTCTTCCCAAGACCCTGGCAAGGCTCCAGCTGATCTGGACTGGCGAAGGCTCAGAGTTGGCATTGCTAACCCCACAGGTCTTAATTCCCCTTCCTCGTGTTGCCAGTAATGAGACAACCAGGTGTTAAACCACAGTCTAACACAGATTGATGTACAAAGCGGGAAACGCTGTCAGAAGTACTGATTACCCTTTATTGCAGAGCTTTCTGACATCTCCAGCTAAATAACAACATTAAAGAGTCAAACCAGTCAAACCAATAGGGAAATGATGGGAACATGGACAATACGATTACAGATGTACCCTGTGGTAAAGCAAGGGAAACACAGGCAAATGCACAGCACAGGACAGTTTGGTGCCGTCAGCCCACTCCGGTGCAGATGCTGCGGATGCTGTGCTGGCACAGACATCCTTCTCCCACGGCGCTGATAGGTAAAGGTTGGCCAAATAGGAAAGGCAAGGATGGAGGGAGGCAGACCCGAAGCCTTGCTCAAGTAGGATTCCCACTGGCACAGACCTCAGACCTATGGCACTAATATAGCAGTGACACAGACCTGCCACATCGTTAACTGCACGATAATGCATTTTTCACGATGACTCCAGTGGGAACAGTGGAAGTTACTCAAGAGAACGTGTTAACTTAATGCTGTCTCCCAATAATTGCAATTAGCTCTTGTCATTGCTACAGCTTGCAAAGGCTAATAAAACACGACGTTCCTCTCTTCCCTGGTGCTGAACTCCCACCTTGAATCCACCACGTACACTTTCAGCCATATGTTTCCTTCCCCTTTTTTGTCTTCAGAAAAACTAAGGAAGAGATTATTTTATGCTAACAAGTACAGTGGGAATATGGGGGAAATTAGGACCGAACTACTTGTTAATCTCCTGCCAGCTGTATCTTGTTTACCAGCACTTAGGAGCCAGATGAGACGTATTATTTCAACATTGTGCCATGCCCACAGTTTGAATTTAGGAATTATCTGAAATCTGACAGCAGTACCCTATAAAAGCTTATTCCAAAGAGCGTGAAAGGTTTTGTATGAAATCACTACATGTACTTTCTCATCACACACCAACAAGTTGGTGAATTTGATCTGAATCTGTCTACAGCAAAGAGCTGGGCAATCTGCAAGTGCACAGGTCCCAGGCAGTCTCACGTGCCACTGTGTCTTCATAGCCATTTGTGATGTACTCGGTCTGGGCTGTGGAATCAAGCAAAGGTTTTACAGATGCAGAAAACAAGATGAGGAAAAGTCCCTCCAGACTGAAGTAAAATAAGACTCTTCCAGACATGGAGGAGCTTGGGAAGTGGATAGGGTTCTCAGACATGTTTTAGAGAAATCCATGACAGTTTGTAATTCAAGCAGGGAATCCAAAGCATCAGCCACATATGAGCATCAGCAGTTTGGAGAGCCCTTCCCTGTGCCATGTCATCAAAAGAATAGGTGGAAAAAAGATTTCAGCCTGATCCAGTCAAAGTATCAGATGCCGGAGCTAAATTCTGAATCTTGACCTGAAACATGAGGTCCCACACTCCAGCCAAGGTAATCCCAATTTCCTTCCTCTAGGCACAAAAAAAGGGTTGCTGTCCTGCCTTGTATTTATACCTGCTGTCTTACTGCCTCTGAAAAGGAACAAGCTCTCTTTTAAGTGCATCAGCCCCCTCCTCACTGAAGGTTTAATTGCTTGCCTTCACAGAACACATCTTTATTAATTTAAGGACACGATTCACCTCTCCCCCAGTGGCACAAGCTCAATGCTAAGTAACCTGAAAGCCCAGGAAACACCCATTGCTTGAGCAGCATTGATTAATCCAGAAAAACAAAGGCAGCATGGAGTCAGTGGCCAGGTTTTGTTTCAGCAGCAAGGTCTGCGCTGCTGTTTCACACGGCTGTCAACGTCTCCCACCTGCACACCACAGCCAGCAGTGCAGTATAGCAAAGATGGCATTGTCTGAAGGCTCAGTTTTGGAGTGCTGAGCGATGCAAATTATGCTGGGTGAGGCTGTTTTTCAAAAATGCCACTGACAGCCCAGACAAGCAGAATGCCTGGGACAAGAACTCGAAACCATCAGCAATGTGGAGAAGGTCAAAAGCAAACAAGTTTATGAATGTTCCTACTATAAAGCTCCTCTTTTATGAGCTTCTAAACAAATGGGCTTGTTTTCTTTTGCCAAGGGAATCATGGAAAAGAACAAACTATTCTAGTTCTTCAGCTGGAAACATCAGCCTCATATCAGCTGGCAGACGCTCCAGATGGAGGGGTGGGCCACGGGCATTAGGAAGGACTTCAGAGGCTTTGATATAGAGGCTTACAGGCACTCCCAGGGGAGGTGGAAATAGGGTCAGACCAACACTGTTATTGGTACCTTGGGAGTATCCTAAAAGGGGCATGGGGTTTCCCACAACACTTGAGGCAGCCTCATGGTGCTGTAAAGAGCTGACCAGCACCATCTGCAGATCTGCCTGGGCTTTGGGGCAGGGCTTTCTGCCCTCAAAACAGGATACTGAAATCCTGAAGCTCTCCTTGAGGCTCCTAGTCCCAGACACTGCCCAGGTAGCTCAGGTTGTGGGATTAAGGATTATGGAAGAGGCTCCAGCTGGATCTCCCATCCCAGAGACTTGCCAGCAGCACTCAGCTTCTCTCCAACCCACCACTCCAGTGGCCTTCACCCCTCCAGACTATAGATCACTGCTCACCTGCAAAGACAGCCTCTGAGGTCTCACAAGATGAGCCCTCTCTGGGTACATGACCCAGACAAGTGCCACTTGACCCTGCACGTGACTCCAGCATCAGCCCCGTGGGGTTGAGAGCTGCCACCCAGACGCTGTGAGGCAGCTGGTGCAAACTGGCTTTTCTGCTGAGGGCTGATGTTTGTATAACTTTCCCCATGTGGTGGAGAAGTGTATTTACATACTCACTGACATACAGCGTGTCACATCATCATGGACCCCTACAGCTCACAGGCCAGGCCTGTTTCTACCCATCTGGCCCCCAGTTCCTCACTCAGTACCACAGCATCACCCAGGCTCGTATCTCCAGCAACACAGAAAGGCAGCTACGCTTAACAAAATGTGACACTTCACAGTTCAACAAATCCATGGGAAATATGGTAACTTGCTCATCGTCCCAAAAGCAGAAAGTGTAACTTCAATGGGAAGACAGCATAGAACAACATGCCAGCGTGGTGCCCTGTGCTGGGACAGCAGCTTGGGTTTTAATGGTACTGATAACTGTGTAGGAACAAAAAGCACCCCAAAGCAGCATCCTTGTTAGCGCTTACAAACCAGTGATGGTCTCCCTGCAAACAGCCCCCTCTTTCCTGCCACCTCTGCACACCACCTCCTCTGCTCCTGCTGTCTAGGCTGGTCCCAGTGCTCCCCTCCTTGCAGGAGCTGAGACTTGGGGCCACCGCACTCACCCACACTTATCCAGGAGCAACTTAGAAATTCCAGAGTGGAGGTTCCGAACCCCTGATTTGCAGTCCTTGAGTCCCCAGAGGCAGCTGGAGCCTCCTGACAATAAAGTTGCTTTTCTCTGATACCTTCTGCAGATCCTGTAGAAGCAAGCCAGGGACCCACAGGGTCTGCAGCCCTGCTGCTTGCAGACCACAGCAGATACTTCATTCGTGCTGCCAAGCATTGAGAAAATGGGAAATGGCATTTCAGTTCTCTTTTTACAGATTGCTTAGGAACAATATGTGGCCACTTCCTTAGAGGAATATGTCAGACCCTGAGAACAAGTAACCTGGGGAGAGGCACAGAGAGAGAAGTAAAGGAAATCTGAAAATCGCTGAAATAGGAAAGGGCAAGAAACCTCCTCTGCACCCCCAACTTAGCTTAGAAGAAAGCACTGGGCAGTAACCAATGACTCCAACTGCTATTTTGTTTACGATCCCTGTAAACTTGTGCACCCACATCCCCCCAGAATGCAGGAGGACAGGTAGCACACTCCAAATGAAGCCCAACCTGTTCAACTAGGCAGTTCCTTGCAGCATGGGGATTTATGAGCTGGCATCAACAACCGTCAAAGGAAACCTGGACTCACAACCCCAAAGTGCCCAACAGCCTGACGGTAGGCATGCCAGGCAGATGTTCAAAGCAAACTCCTCCTTGAAGGAAGGACAGTAACTCTGATAAGCCAGTAGCCCCTGAAGAGGAGCACTGAAGTTAAGCAGATGCCCGGTTATCTCTGAGATGGGGTCAGGTGAATCCTGCAGCCTCTGTCAGATGCTTCTTATTCAATAAGAACATTTTTAAACTACCGTCAAGGGAACAACAGAGCCTCCATGGTACTGGCAATAGGAGCTATAACTGCTGTGTTACAGTTGCAGAAAATATTTGACACAAATGAGCTGCTTTGATGTCTCTCAAACAGTTAAAGAAGAAATCCAGCTCAGTTGCATCCAGAATCATGTAAATATATCCCACCTCCAGAGGCTCCCCACTGAGGCTACTCTGTAAGCTTGGCACAGCACAAATCCAAGGCTATTACCGTATCTCCAGCATCAAACCATCTTCAGCGTTTTGAACATTTCACTTCTCCCCGCCCGCTCTGCAAGCTGCATTTTCAGCCTGAAAGCCAGCCCAAGCTCTCACCTGCCCAGCAGCTGCCAGCAGCTCCAAGGTGACTTAGACCCCTCTGTCCTTACACTCTGCTGTCACCCCCTGTTCCGCAGCACAGCAGCAGGGAGGGAAATGCCAGGGGATCCAGGGGTGAGCTGCATCCTCCAAGCAGCACCACACAAAAGCAACAAACCTCTCTGCCAGCAGAAGAAACCACTTGACTTTTGTTGCCCAGGAAGATGAGAACCCAAGAGCTACCCTGACCTATCCTGCTTTTACTGCATGCCTCAAATGCGAGCTGGGTCTGCAGTGGATGCACCCTTTGCTGTCCTTTTCTCCTGGGTTTATAAGACTTCATCCCCCAGTGGTGGTCTGGACAATGCCAGCACGCTCAAAAACAACCTGGCAGCAGAACCAAGGCTGGGGGAAATGTGTATGTGTGTAAGAACAAAGCAGATGTACATGGTAACGTGGCAACAAAGAATAAAATCAGTGCAAGTGCAAAAGGTGAGGGGTGATTTAATATCATGCTGCCCTTTACCAGTTGACATCTCTTTCATTGCCTGGCTTTCACTGTCTGCTTGATGGATTTCCCTCATTTTCTTGACTGAATCATGATACCTCATCCATTGGCAAACTCCAGAGATGATTTGTTTCAAATTTTCAAGTAATATATTTAACTAGTTGGCAGGTCACCCCCAACCCTTGTCTAGCACCAGTGCATCCTAAAGGCACCGGGCAGGCAGGGCAGCCCCAGCTTGCACCGAGGCCAAGCTGCCATGTGGCAGAGGACTTACTTTACACAACTGTTATAGTCCCACTGCAGCCAGGTCAGTCTGGGAAGCAGCTCCAATACAGTTAATTTTCTCTAGGAGGACATTTTCAAGTTACATGTGCAACTTGAATGGGTTGTAAGACATTCAATGCAAGGGGCACGTAGGGGCTCCACAGGAGAAAAGAGGACCTGACTCAGAAAACCTTCATTGCCTCCCTGTTTCTGCAAGGACGACGCAGGAATGCTGGTCCTCCACTGCCCCAACACCAGCACCAGGCAGACCTACAAATACAGGGGTGTTCACTGCATTTTCATGCTAGTGGAGCAGGACCAACCCCAGCTCTGTTACAGGCATGTTCAGAGGTAGCTTTGAGCTCAGGAGGATGAGCAGGCATCCATGAAAGCTGCTGCTCGGGCCCAGCCGGGTGAGCTTTGCCAGCCGGGGCTGGCTGCAAGCCCTGGGGTGCGGGAGAGGACCAAGCGCATCCCTCAGCCCTGCAGCATCAGCCCTGCAGCATCCCTGCCCGCTGCTCCGGAGTGCGCAACACAGCGGGGAAGAGAAGGTCTGTGCCACCTGGCTTAACATGGGGGTGGAAGGGAGAGCTTCACTTTAGGGCTGCATCTCTCTGCTCTTCCTCATTCACTAAGAACTGGGTCACTCCTGATTTGACATGGTAGGAAAACAGCATCAGCCTCAGCTGATTTGACTCAACTCCCACGAGTCAGTAAGAAACCAAAGCCTCAGCATGTGGAAGAGCTGTTATTCATTCAGACAGGCTGAGGACCATTTAACCTCCACAGAAAACCTTGTCACATTGTTTTACAAGGAAGTGCTTGTTTATCTGAGCTAATTTTCCTGTCAGTCACCACTTCCTGCCAACCGGCTCTGCTCTGGCAGTCTCAGTGATTAGGATAATCTCCTTCATGTCTTGGTCCTGCACACTCCTGAATGCTGTTATCTGGTGCTAAATAGCTGATACATCCTACCCCAGAGCTGGCTGCACTTCAGTTTGGTCTAATATGATTTTCTCATGTTGCCCATGCCTCTTTTATTTTTTTCTCTTTAACATTAATAGCATGATTTGGAATGAATCACAAATTGAGCTAATGTTTCTCACACCTCCTCACAAAGCCTCCTTTTGCTCCTCAGTTTAATGCTAAATTTAATTTGTTACTTTTCAGATCACTTCTGAAAGGTGAAAGCCAAACAGAGAAACTAATCTGCATTGAACTTGTGCGATGCTAGGCTGATAGCAGCCAGTACCTCTGTGCTACGCTGCAATCCCTTGGGGAACAGCAGAGATGACCCCTCCTTAAAGACCAGCATCCAAAGTCCAGCCTGAGCACCTCCTGTGCTCACGGGGTGACTGCTCCTGCATCTCCCAGGGTTTCACTCGGAAGCACAGCCGCGGTGTTGGTGAGAGCACAGCAGCGCGGTCAGTCCCGGCCCCAGCCTGCCTTACAGTCCTGCTGCTTCCCCACTTAGTGCTCATTTCATATCGCACATTTGGTTTGTGTTTTTATTGAATTTCATCTCACTGACTGCAAATTGCTGCTGAGGTTGTCGAGCTCATTTACAGTTTCAGTTCTGGCACCAAAGCACTTTTAAGTCCTGTCCACTTAGTCCCATCACATTTACTGCTGAGTTTCAGTGCCAGCCCCAGTCCCTGAAGCATCCCTAGCAGCACCGCACACTCTACTGAGGATGATTTCCATTGTGCCACATCCACCTTCTCACGTGCCTTGTAGTTTCCTCGTAGACTTGTGCCAACAGTGTTCCCGAGGTCACCCTGTATAGATGTATTACATCTCCTTCCTCTGATCTACCAGGCCTGTTACTTTCAAAAACTGGATTAGATCAGTTTCACGTGATATGGCCTTACTAAAGCCTTACTAGACTGGCTGTTCTTTGATCTGCCAGTGCTTACAAATAGATCGTTCAATTACTTGTCCCAGAATCTTTCTGGATAGCATGTTTAGGCTGCCCAGTCTCTCCTGCATTGTTGTGCTCTTGAACACCGGGCAAAAAGTCTTTCCTTCAGTCCTCTGACACTTCCCTACTGTGCCATCCCATCTCAAATACCTGAATGGTGAAGAACTTCAGGACTGTTTCAAGCAGTTCCTTACACACCCTGGGGCAAATCTGCCAGGGCTCTGTTACGTGAATACATCCCGGCTGTGCCAGTCCCCCTGCTCTCTTCCTACCATGTCCCACAGCCCAGCCCCTGGTGTCAGGCTGAAACTACCTCCTCTTTGACTAGGATTGGGCTCCATCTCTTCACGTGTTGGCAGGCTCCTGGCTACACCCCGTGGAGAGTCGGCGCTGGATGCTGGAATATATGCAAAGGCAGTGGCACAAGCAGGGGCAGCACAGAGTCTGACGGGGGAAGCAGTCACTGCTCTCTGCCACTTGCAGTCCTGCAGCAAAGCTATTCATAAGGCGGGTATTGAACTGTCATGGGTTGGAGACTGGCATTTAAAAAGAACCAGCACAGATTTCAGGTCGTTAGAAAATGCCAAACAATAAACATCAAGGTTCAGGAGCTGCTGTCTCTGTACAAGAGGATGGGGCAGACAACTGGGGGGCTCTCAGTGTCCATAACGCCAGTCGTCCCCACTTGCAAATTCGAACCTAAGTGTGGGGCCATTCTCAGTGGCAGCTGATAGCAAAGAGAAGAAGAGCATCTAGGAGCAGCTTTCTAAGCTCTCTCAGATACTCCTGATGAGCTCAGTGTCCCCAGTAGCTTTTCACACAAAGTCAAGCAGGTTAATCAAAGAAATCTTTGGAGATGCTGCCCAAGCCATTTGTTCACACACGTACACTCATAAAAGCAGAAAAGGGCAAACTTGGTTCCTGTGTGGCTGACTGAACTAGTCAGTCTCAGCAGGTGGGTTTGGTTAAAATGCTGTATTTCATAAGCTGAAAAAGCAATAGCTCTAGTAATGAAAAACTGGCCTGGGAGCATCTGTGTAAGAAACAATCCATGCAAAGCCACTGATGAAAGGAGGTTTAAATTCATCAGTTTGACTTTTCGTTGAAACCAACTACTGTGCTCACAAAATCACCTCACCTGCGACTCAGTTGCTAGGGGACACAAGGCAATGAGCAGCAGTGTCCTGAGCTGTCTGATGCATCTTTAGGTTTGGAGCCCACCAGAACACCCAATGGAAGCCTGGGAGCTGTAGCAGGATAGAGGTGAGGACCCAGACCCTGCACAAAGACACAAAGGTCTTCTGGACTAAGAGCAGCTGCTGTGGGAGAGAAATCCCAGTGCACAGGGAGCCTGGTGGCTGGAGGAAGAGAAGGGAGGACAGCCTGGCTGGCATGGAGTAAGTGGAAGGCAGCATCAATCCCAGGGACTCTGCCCATCTACCTCACTTAGCTTTGACATGTCACCAGCCCTTGTTTAAAAGCAGACGTGAGTCTGCCCAGCAGTCCACATCAATCTCAAAGATTCAGCAGGGAATAAGAAAGAGCCTTTTAGGTTTTGTGGTGGAAGAAAATGAACAGTTACTCAAAAACAACCACTTTGCTGTGAATGCAATTTAGAAGCCATTTTAAGAAAGTCCCTGCCCACTTCAGCCTGCTCAAAGGTCCTTCTGTGTGATGGCAAAGGGACCTGTACTCATTTAGTGTTTTCGCACACCAGCAATTGCCCAGCCCTGCAAAGATAGCAGCAGCCCCGCAAAGCACGGATGGACCCATGGGCTACTGCAGAAGGGTAGGAGGAAAGACTTGGACGTGGCAGGGACATCTGCAGCCATCATAATTCTATGATTCTATGATTCTATGATCAGGGGTTCACAGTCCTGACCTTCCTGGGCAAAAGCACCGAGTGATGCTGAGAGGTCTGCCAGCATACCTGATTCAAGGAGAAGCAGGATTAGGTCCAAAATACTCAATGAAATATTTGCAAACCTGAAAGGCTTAGCAAGCCTTTTATTTGCAAAGTCACTCAAGCTTTTAAAGACAGAGATTGGCTTTTGCCTCTGGTCAATGTTAAATGGGCAGCAGGTCTCTGCAAATTGCTCTATAAATGCACATACATGGCAGCGCTAATCAAGTGTTTCACTCCTAGCTGGGATAGGATAGGTATCAAGAGGACAGGCATTTCTTCAGCATCTTATCCTGTGAGATACAACAGAAACCTGGTCTTCAAGACTTCTCATGCAAAACAGTTGTTCAGTAAAATATGTTTATATAAGCAGGAAAGGGTATACTTGCTTCCTGAGCAGCACAAAGCATTAGCTAATTTCCTGAAGGTTTGGGTCATCTCAAGGATTTCATATTTTGAAAGGTCAACAGCTTCAGTAATGGGGGAAGAGCCCTGGAGCCCTGGAGCATATGTCTGAGTGGCTTTCTCTTCAGAGTGCACACTTGGATGGCATTTATCTAGAGGCTATCAGTATTTACTAAGGGCAGCTACAACATCACCCTGCTCTTGCTGCATTAGTCATGAAGGACACAAACCACAAAAACAACAGCAAATGGACTTGTACTTAGTGCACGCTCCTGAGCCACCTGCTGTAAAACCCCTGGGATCCTCCTTCTCACACAAGGACATTTCACAGTGTCACAGAGTTAGAAGATAATTCAGGTTGGAAGCGACTCCCAGAAGTCTCTAAGTCCAACCTCCTGCCCAAAGCAGGGTCAGCTCTGAGGTCAGATGCGGTTGCTCAGGGCTCTCCCCAATCTGGTCTTGAAGACCATGGACAGAGATGGTACAGCCTTTCTGGGTAAGATGTTGGATTACTTGACTGCCTTCATGATGAAAATTTTTTCCTTATATCCAGTCCAAACCTTTCTCATTTCAACTCATTTCAGCTGTTGTCACAGAATCATAGAATCATCAAAACACAGAATGGCTTGGGTTGGAAGGGACCTTAAAGACCACCCAGTTCCAACCCCCCTGCCATGGGCAGGGACACCTCCCACTAGACCAGGTTGCCCAAAGCCCCATCCAGCCTGGCCTTGAACACCTCCAGGGATGGGGCATCCACAGCTTCTCTGGGCAGCCTGTGCCAGTGCCTCACCACTCTCATAGTAACAAATTTCTTCCTAATATCTAATCTCAGGTCGTGTCTCACTGTCCCTTCATGTATTGCTGTGAAGAGCCTGGCTCCACCTTCTTGATGACCTCCTTGTAGACATTGTCAGGCTGCTGTTAGGTCCCCACAAAGCCATTGTTTTTACAGACTGACCAAGCCCAGCGTGACAGTGCCATCACAGTCATTGCATGGGGCAGCTGTGGCCTCCAGGCTGGGATCCAGACATCTGGGAACACTTGTGACATGGGTGTCTGGCTTTTTTAACAACCGTAACAATTCACGCATGAATCCAGCATGAGAAAGCATCCACAAGCCCAGAGTGAGCCAGACTTGGAGGTTTCTGGCATCGCCCTTTTACTGCACAGCTTGCCAACACCATTTCCTTTCTTAAGGAAAGTAAGTAAAAGAACCCCAAGAAGGAAATTTCAGGAAATTTCCGATTCCTGCTTTTACATCTTTCAATATTTATTTCTGCTTTAAGTGTAAGCTTGAGATAAGCTCAAAGCAAGCTCCCAAAGGCAAATCCTCCTGAATGCTGCAGGGATTGAATTGCTCCCCTTCCCATTTCCCTGCCCTCTGTTCTTACAATAAGCTGACCAATGTTCCCAGATCTCCTGCACCCTAAATGTAGGAGTTAGGCATCCAAATCCACCTCCACAGTCTTTTTTTATTTCCAGAGCAGGTCTCTCATCCCAGCTAGCCTTTTTCTTCATGTTAGGCTTCTACCATTTACAGCCTAAAGCCACGGAAACGAGGTGTTATCTAACCTCATTTTATTTCAGTGCTAATCACATCAGTATCTGCACCCAGGTCCCTGTAGGAGATGGCCTGGAGGGACCACAGGGCTGCTGCCAGCCGACTGAGCTGCAGGACTCGTGTTTAGAAATAACAAATCTCTCCACCTGTCTGCTTTAGGAAACAGTATGGAGTCTTCATGGAACATAAGTGTCATTTGAAATGCAATCACAGAGCAAAACTGCAGTGGACTTAGCAAACTCATTAAAACCAATGCCAAATGCTCACTAGCAACCACTCTGAGTGCATCCACCAGAGACTAGCTTCCATAAAAGCAGATGACTGTCCAGTCCTCTTAAAATCAAGCCACTTATTTAGCACCTAGCTATACAATTGGGAGCTTCTTTTCAGACAGTGTTGGCACAGATGTGCACGTCTCAGGGATCATTTTATTTTATTTCAATTTTCATTGCAAATCGTTTGTGCTCGTTCTGAAATAAAATGGCCATCAGGCAGAGCAGGACACTAAGGAAATTACCCAGACCATGATAAAGAGGAACAGGAGCATTTAGTGTCCACTGCACTGGCTGCAGAACGTGCACACTTGGATTATTTACAAAGAGGTGGTGCTGTCCGAAGCAGATGCCCAGCTGCCAACACACACGTTTTATCACAATGCTCCTGATACTTACAGCTTTTCTTAAATCCCCACCTCCTGAAGTCATGAGAATTGGGAGATTCTTAGACTGATTTCCAAGTCAGTCTTATCAACTGGGGGGCCAATACATACATTTTGGACACATCAGCTTGAGTAAGGAAATGTGTTTTTCAAAATATTCCAGGTGTCCCTTTAAGACTGCAATAAGGGCCTGATTTTAAAACCACCTCCAGGCAACCTTCAAGTTTTGCAGGCATAATTATGCGTGGATGCAAAGCTTGAGGCTGTTTCTGAACAGGAGGCCTTTAATGTTTTATTTTCTGGCTGCATGTCCTGTAGTTTTCTGTATCCTGTTAATGTCGATTTTTTTTCCCAGCATTAATGGAGCCTGTCCTTTGCGAGGCGCTGAGTTATTCCCAAGAAGTGAGTTCTGCTACAAAGTGTGTATCTCCAGGAATGAAAAGGCTGTAAACAACTATTTATTCCACTTCCACTGCAGATCTAAAAGGTTCTGTTTAAAATAGAAACTAAACCATGTCTCAGAGTTACCCTGCTGCAACCAACATGGTAAGTGGCTAGCGCAGGGGACCAGGATTGCTGTCAGCATCAGCCCTGGCCAGTCTACTGCAATGGGAAGGCAGCTCTTGCCTTGACCTTTCCTGCTAGACAGCACAATGCTGGGCTGTTCCTGGCTGATGGTCACTCCTGAGAGTTTGGGATTAAAGGCGTAAAGCAGAATTAGATCCTACTCAAGGTACAGTATCCTGGGTGCAGTGCTGCCAAACAAGGTAGTCTTCTGGCTTATCCATAGCCTCCTAAGAACTCCAGGCCCATGGATGATGCAGCTAATGTGACTCTGCAGCAACACAACTAGTCATGACAGCAGTGGCTATGACGAGGGCTGGGATGGAAAGACCCCATTGCACAAATTCTTGTCAAGTCCATAGGAGCTTCTCTGCAATGGCTAAAGCTCTGACAAAGAACCCAGCCCAAGTGAGTAGTGAGAAGCCCTCCTGGAGACGAGCTATTGCAGCAGAAACTTGAGCCCATGAATAAGACATCCAAGTATGCCCCACGTTCACCCTCCATCTGCTCATGCTGGCCAGGGTGTATCACTGCGTGCAGACATCTCTTCCTTGTCCCCACAGTTAGATGCCAGGACACAAACGGACTACACACAGTTAACCCAGCACTCAATCGAAACTGTGAACTCCAGCCAGGTTTGGGGGCTCGCACAACTGCTCTTGCAGGGAACAAGTCGGAGGATGTGTCACACTGAATGCTTTAGGCCCTTCCTTTGGTATATGGGAGAAGGGGGATGGACAGATTGATGAATAAAGGGCCCAATCTCAATCCTGCCTGCAGAGGGAAAAGCACCAACATCGCTTTCTTTAGGCTGCGGTATCCTGAACTTCCCAGGGAGGTCAGGTGCATCAGTTAAGATATTTCCATTGCATAGCTTGAGAGAGACAAATTCACAGCCTGAGCCAGTGTATCAGTGAAATGAATTTTTTGCTACAACATAAAGGTTAAACTGCAATAAAGTTGCCAAGGCATCAATTCAGCGATACAGATATATAAAGGCCATCTTTTTGCTAGAGTAATTTGGCCAAACTGCACAGATTTTCCAATTTACACCAGCAAAACATGCAGCCCATGGTGACAGAGCAATGTGGTCTTACAATATGAAACCACCATTGACAGATAGCTACGTGCCCTGGCTACTTGCCAGGCCCAAATTAACCATCTGAGCTACGAGGACGGATGGCTAGAGGCAAAAATATAACTGCCATCATCTCAACATTAGGATTGTTCTAAGTACTTCATTACCAAGTCATTACTCTTGGAGACAGCCTGACACAAAGGGAAAATGCTGATTTCATTTTATTTAATGGGAACAAAGTTCTATTGGCTGACCCCGGGCATATTACTATAATTGATTTTCTAGTATCAATATAAGTATATATTCACTTAATTCTATTGCTTCCCTATACCTTGGGGGTTTGAAACCAATGCCCAGGTGTCAGCTTGTGCTGGGGGTGCCCTCCTCTGGAGCATCATCTCTCCATCCCCAGGGATGGACTCGTTAACAAGCTGTTTTCACACAGAGGGAGTTAAGTGTTTTTCTCTTGGCATGCACTGCGAGCTGCACACCTGCTCTGATGTGGTCAGCATGAGGAATTTGGGACTTGCATGCGTTTGCAACACTTAATCTCAATATATGGGGAGCAGCATCAAGAAAGAGTGAGCAATGCATACCCAGGGATATACATGCCAAGGGCAGGAAAGCATAGGAAAATGCAGCCTGTTCCCTGACCCCTGTCCTGTTTTCCTCTCTGTCCTCTATGTACTTCCATCCCTGGAGTATGAGAAGAAAACCAGGACTGCAGGGAGGTTTGGCTTGGTAATGCCAGGGGTTGCGTTTTGTCCCCAAGAAGGACCCATGCTTAGAGGAGAATACCCACATGCATCTACAAAGGGTTTGTCAAGGCTGCAGTGAGATGTGCAACTGATCCTGAGCATCTGCTAAAAGTTCACCAGTTTGTGATTTAACATCAGCTGTTTGCACGGCAGGGATGCAGCTGAGAGATTTCTGGCCCTGTTGCTTTTACAAGTGTGACAGGCCTAAGGGGAGGTGGAATAAGAAATGCTACTGCCCAGGTTTTCTCAATGCTGTTGGACTTCTGTGTCCTCTGAATCAGGCTGACCAAAAGAGGAATTAATAGTTTTGGGACCTCAAGCTACCAAAGCGACTGTGCCCTCCCAAGCAGCCCAGGCAAGCCTCAGACAAGTCAGCCCCAGTCACTGGGCTGGATTCCTGCCAGTGGCTGATATTTGGCTCCTCGATGTGCTTGGCCAGGATCGGGCTGACTTGTCCCCATGCTCAGCCCTAATCTCCCTTGACTTTCTCCCAGCCCAAATCAGAGCAGTTTTGCTCCCAGCCTCTCACCTTGCCATCAGTGGTGACTGCAGCAAAGACCGTGGAGGAGTAAGGGGACCAGGCAACGTCCCCTACGGCAGAATTCAGGTCATAAATAAACATCGGAGTCCTGCAAAGAGAGACCCAGGCTCAATTAAACACATGCCACTCTGGAAGTGAAACACTGAGCTATAAATACTTTGATGCTGCAGCCTATGCTCAAGGCCAGCTGTAAAAGTGGGAGATGGAGTAGTGCCCTATGCCAGACACCAGCCAGAGTCTGAGCCAAAGGCAAAACAGAGCTGAGCATCAACCTAAATGGGCCTGGACTGGTCCCGCTGTGTTGAGAAGACAAGTAGTCTGTTTCTTTCTTTCTGAAAGCATTTTGAAAGCTTCCACTGCATACAGTGAGACGGAGTCTCTCTGCTTAATAATCATAGGGGAAAAAGTGATTTTCCTTCTCTGGACTTCTGACAACACCATTGAATATTAGAGCAGTATTGGCAACAGGAAATACTTGACTCTGACTGATTTACAATAAAATCAGTTTCCTGATTGAAACCAGACATTCCTCAACCACTAACCCTGAACTTCATTACGTACTTTTAAATGTTGCAATTTTTTTTGGCCTCTCTGGCTCTTAGGAGGTGCCTGGCTCCTGAAGCCATATACCAGCCCCTGACATTTCTCTCCAGAAGTATAACCGTGCCACAGCAGGTCCTTTCTGAAGAAAGCCAGGTCCAAAGCAAGGCAGTTAGGCTCTTTGCTGAGCTGAGCTGCTTGGCAAATTTCTGGAGCAGTCGATGCTAAACCTTATACCCCATACTTCAGGAGTACAATCTGATTCATCAGCCGTGAAGAACAGAGAGAAGAGAGCAATATCAACACTTAAGAGGGAAACAGCCTGAAGTATGAGCAGAATCAACATGTGCAGCTGGATTGTTAGGCTGGACCTCACCACCCATGCCAGGACCCAGCAGGACCTACTTGACGGTGTGATCCCAGATCTTGACTGTCCAGTCAGAGCTGCAGGAAATGAAGACTTTCAAGTGGTAGGGATTCCAGCTGACTGAATCCACAGCCATGTGATGGGCTTCAAACACATCCAGAAACTGGCTTGAATAGCATTTTGAACACTGCAATGGAAAGAACTAGTCAGTAATCAGAGCTAGACCTTCTTCCGGAGCTTGTATTCCTGGAGAAAGATGCATGCAAATACTTGTATGGCCTCCCAGGCTCTTCTGGGCTTGCTGGGAAGAGGCAGCTGGTACCCAGAGGTGCTACAGACACTAAATCATTTAGCACATGCTGTTTCACCCCACTTGCAGGCAATATCGAGCTCTTCTCTGCCAGACGTAGAGATGGGAATTGGTTGGATTTACAGCTGGAGCCAGGCTACAGAGCCCATTCTCCACTGGAGGAGCTCCATCACCTCTTGCCAGCCCAGGCTCCTGCTGTGCCTCTGTAACAGGCTCTCAGAAAGGCAGGGGCAAACAGCTCATGTTGCACAAGAGCACACAGCACAGTGTGCATTTGGACTGTTGTAATTGCAATTCAGACCTCCAGTAATAGTGCTCTCAGCACAAGAATGACCTATCAGACTCTTTGGCTCTGGGGAATTTGGGGAACATGACTAAAATCCCTTCCCTGCCATCAGCCTGTGACAGCCTGTCCTAGCAGCCTGCCACATCACACGCCTCTTGTGCCACTTGTCCAGCCTTCCTCCCACAGTGGGAACTGGAGGCTTCCTTCATTAGCCACAAGGATCCCCAACTCATAAGTAACGTCTTGGTTGTTTTCTCACATGCAAGCTGTATCTACACAGCAGGTTTGGGTTGGTTTCAGGATTTTCCATCAGTCTGCCTCGGTACTGTCAATACAAGGACTTTTCAGCACCTTTCCCTACTCCCTGATGAATGCAGCAAAACATCATCTGCCCGAGCAGCAGGATTGCTGAAGTGTTACATGACTTTAATTCTTGCAAATCAAAGCTCTAACTAATCAGGAGGCTTAACTACTTATTACACATGACATTCACTGTCTGGGAACTCAGGCCTGTTTTGCTTCCAACGTCCTTGTGTGCTAGGACAGGTACTGGATTAAGGGCACTGAACTCTTCACACTGCAGCAGCTCTAGCATCCCCAGGAGGGTGACTATGGTAGGAAACAGAAGCAAGAATGTGGCTCATGTCCCACCAAGATTTACTGACAGTGTCTATGGCTTGCTAATAGTTTGTTGCATACTCTGTCTCAGAGCTACTGTGCCTGCATGTAATTATGGTACTGAAATCTCCTTTAATGGCATGTTCCATAACTTTACTTCATAATTCTTAATGTTCAGCCACCAGGAAAATTGGTACTTGGCTTGTTTTGAAAGTCACTTTGCTGGGAACAGAGAGAATGGGTCACGAGTAATTCATCACAAGAAAGAGGCTGCTTTATTCGGCTGTCTTTCCAAGTAGGTGGATTGAAGGTCCCTGATACCTGACGACTTCGATCAGTGAGATCTTAACGAGATCTGTCTGCATCCAACAGATCTATAATGCTCAGTGCTCTGTTTTTAGAGCCTTGTTGAGACTGAGCCCATGATCAGGGCAGCTCTCTGGACACTGGTACAGGAGGCCTGTGACACTCTGGGATGTGCTGACCCACAGCACAGGGTTTGCAGTCTGCAAGTCTGGCTCAGAGCTGAGGTCCAAGCCTTGGCAGGAAAGGAACCTGCAGTTTTCCCAGGAAATCAGCAGCAAAAGGGGTTCTGTAGAGCCTGGCTGGTGTCCCTTGTGAGAAACAGATCCTGTATGCCTGCCTGAACCCAAAGCCATACGCCATGCTCTAGCACTGCCCGCCAGCCCCACACCTCATTTGTCCTGTCCTCCAGTATCGTCTCTGATGTGTGAGACAGGGCCATGGTCTTCGCAAGATGCATTTTGAAGGAACACCATAACTTGAGAAAAAATTCAGAAAGAAGTATGACTTTAACATATAAAAGAGTTTCTAAGCTACCTAGAACTGCTGGCAAAGTCTTCTCCTACTATTCACTTTAAAAACCATACAGTTATTAGACACATGTCAGGATGAAAACAAAACCACTGGAAAATGTGACGCCTAACTTCTGACAAGACAGCTTTGAAGAGCACGAGTAGATTCAGGGAGCAGGCATTTGTGCAGCCTGTCTGATCTTCTACAGCACTGCTCAAATTTGCTGAAAGTGTTTTTCTCCTATTTAAATGGTGGTAGATGTGTGTGAATAGTAAATGGTATTTTTATGATGGAACAGGAAAGTAAGAATGTGTCTATGGCAATACAGGAAACCAGTAACAAGATGATTGGTGTCAGGGCTACAAAACAAATAGGAGGAATGCTGGGAGGACAAGACAACTCCAAGGACACACAGCTTACTCATAATATTCATTAACAGCACTTCAATTTATCCTAAATGTTAGTCTGACATAAAACTCCTCTGGATCCATGGTGAATGGATGGTCATTAGTGTCCTTATACCATAGAGGGTTTCTTTAGTTCATTATCAGAAATACTGAGTCTCAAGGCAATAAGGAAATCTGAAAAATAATCTCTTTCAAAGTAGTTTTGTATCTGGCAGCAGAAAGAGTACTGCCCAACACTGGCACTGCCAGGCAGACCAGGACACCCAGCTGCTCTTCAGAAACTGCCAACACAAATGTGTCCCGCGTTGTTGTGGACTGCTGCTACAGCAACACCCAACGTTGTTGGACTTTTGCTCAGTGTCCTCTCGTAGAGATTTGTAAGAGAAATGCTAAGATTTGTAGAAAGGCTTACAAATGGAAACAGCTGCATGTGAAAGCACTGGGAGAAGCAGCAGGAAAGGGTAAAAGAAAGAAATGTGTTAAATGATGGCAAAGGCAGCCAGTCAAGTGACAAGATAGCCAGACAGAACAAATTGAAGCCACAAAGACAAAATGGCAAGAAGATGAGGAACAGAACTCAAGCCATAAAATATCCAGACAAAGAAAACAACTTTGCCTAAGATGGGGCAAGACAAGATACTGAGGAAAAAGACCTCTCCATTCCTAAAGGGTCACTGGAAGTTGGAGCATGTCCAGAAACCAGTTTGTCATCATCAATTAAGGAAAACCCAAGAGATGTGATAAGAACTCAGCAGCCAGTGTCCTTTGTCCTCTGTATAACTGCAAGAAATCCTGGTCTGACCACACAGATACAGGTGCTTGGTACGAGAGAATGAGTGTGAGTGAAATCAGTTTTGTTTAAAATAAGAATCACCTTTTCCTTCCAAACAGTCTTGCACTGAGATTTAATACATAAACTTGTTACATTCTCAAGCAAACTGAGACTGAAAAAAAAACCCTCTCACATGAAAATGCTCAAACCTTATCAGAATTTTTCTGTTGTGAAGCTCTGCTGACTAAGAAGTAATTCTGACCAAAGACCTGAAGTCACAATAAAGTTTTAATGTGAATCTCAGCGACCATCCTTTCTTGTACCAAAGCTGAACAATTCCTAAACAGCAAATAAGATATGCAAAGAGGCAGTTTTGCATTACAGAATTACATTAATGCAGAAACAGTTTGTCCTCTATGTAAAAGGGCAATAGATAGGTCTGTGTATAATTAAGATAACGATTTCTTGGCTTCAGAAACACTATTAACTAAGCCATTTTTAAAAATTCACTGTAATCATTCTGCTGCTAAAGAACTAACATATTATAATGCTATTTGTTGGCATGCCCAGTCTTTGAAAAAATGCCTCTCTGAAATTCATTTTTCAATTTATTTAATAAATAATCTAAAATTCAGCCCGTGTGGAGAGCAGTCCATGCTTGATCCCTGACTCATACAGCATGTAAGGAATCTGTCCTTCTCACTCAACTTGCAGTGGCATGGGCAAGTGCAGCACAAAGACCCGAGCAGCTCACTCCCACTCAGAGCAGCCACAGGACCCAAGAGCCACCCAAATGGCTGCGGGACTGTCATTGTCCTCAGCATCCGAGTGGGGCAAGGCTCTGGGATGCAATCCACAGCTAGTTCCAGTAATGGATTCAAATGTGTGGTTTTTGATAAAAGTTGTGATGAAGGTGCGTGGTAGTCCTTAAGACAGGTCTGGAGCAGCAGCAGCTTGTTGATCCCAAAACTTCTGCAACTGCTTGTAGCAAACTCCTGGGGGATACTGAGGGTCCAAGCACTTTTGCCCCATTTTTTGTGGGTACTGTGGAGGCCTGCTTGTCTAGACACTGAAGATTTCTCATCCCTGTGTTACCCCATACAATCTGACGGACGATTGCCTCTTCCTTCCCATGGAACACCTGAATTTGATAGGGCAGTGTTGCACAATGCAAGAGTGGTCCCACGTTTCCCTAAGGCCCACCAATGCCACGAGAATGTTTTGTTGTTTACCAGTAACCCTGAAATTGGCCTTAGTACCAATAAAAGAAACAATCCTGTACAAAAGTCTCTCTGCATTTGTCCACCCAAGAATTGGTTAAAATGCCTGTGGAGCTTCATGGCTGGGATCGCTCTTTGTGTTAAAACCCATCCTAGCTCTGGTTGCACTAAAGATCATTCAAGGCAGGAACACCTACAGCTCCATCATGCAAACACTGCCAAATTCTGTTCCTGTTCAACCCTCCTCCACGAAAGATTTCCTTTGCTGTGTAACTCAGCCAGGACACCAGCCTGAACTCCTAAAGGGTAATTGACGGTCCCACCTAACACTGACGTCCACTGTCGTACTCACTGACATTCATCACTCACCTAAGCACAGAGGAAGTTAAAACATGTGGTTCCTTACCACATTTTGATCAGTACTCAAACAACTTAGAGGACAATACCCAGGGTACCAACTACCATGGGCGATCAGCCAACTGAGAACATCTGCCCGCAACTGAACAGATGCTTTGTATCCTGAGAGCATCAACGAAAAGCCATTGCACCTACTCCACTGTCCATCCCCCATCAGCCCAGCATCCCCATTTCTCCCACCTCCTTTCTGCACCTGTCTTGTCAAATGCAAGGGAGCACTACTCAGAAATCCTCCTTAGATACTGCCTGGCAGAGGGACAAATTTCAGTCAGCATCATCCCTCTGGAAGGGATACATATTTGTTAAGTCTGTCTTGCCTAAATGATTGATATTGATTTCAGAATACAATATCCTTTGGGTTCTTTTTCTCTGTTTTGTTTCCATTTTGCAGGTGAGACATAGGAAGGAGCTTACAGCATCCTCTAGGGATGGCTGGATGGCTCTGCTCTGCAGGTCAGCCTCTCGCTGATGGTCCACCCCCAACAGCGAAGGGCTGTGGCTATGATGTTAACAAAGCTAAAAAGCCAGCTCAGAGGAATGCTGGGCAAACAAAAGTTATTTGAGCAACATAAGCAGTAACAAGCTTTATTTTCAGGGCTAAATACAGCAGAGCTCAAAACTTCCTATTTTTAGCTTGTTTTCTTAAGAAAAAACACTATTTGTCTCCTGCTGTCTTCTTGTGTCTCCTCTCAAACAACTTTTGACCTCAGTTGCAATTTCAGCCATAGTTGGCTGCACAGGGGACTTGGCAATACTAAGGTCTTACACATTTCATAAAAAGGGACAGTTGCAGAGTACAAACATCTGGGCAATGCCCCTCACCAGGGAAGGGCAATCAAAACTCAGCCCCTGCCCTCACCACGTGGCTGGAGCTGGCCGGCCGACAGCTGCCAGCAGGAGCTGAGCACCAGGGCATCAGGCTGCAGGAAGGCACAGGAAGGGAGGTGGATTATAGCATGAGGATGGGATCATTGAGCTGGGAACAGCATTGGGGTGGTCAGAGGGAGGAAGGATTAGAGGAGATGAACTGGATAGAGCAGGGCAATGAGAAAGTGGGACTGGGGGAAGGAGCTGGAATGTAACTGTGGAAGGGAAGGGCTGCAGGACACCAATCCGTGGGAAATAAGGCTTCATTAGCCTCACGGCTCATGGGATAACAGGTCTAAAAAGGAAAAGAGATGAGATTTTTCCTGCCATTTCCCCGTAGCCATAAGGACAGAGGATCGATGCCTTTTAACTTCTGCTCTGATCATAGTTAGCGCCTCACTTGCACAGCTGCCATCTGCAAAGCATTCTGGGATGCAGTTTGCATGAAAAACGTTTCTGCAAAATAATGTCTTAATTGGGTCTGTGCAGAGAGCTCCCTGTGACCCTCCGGGGCTCTGTGCTGGTCTCTGGCTCACCACAGGGATCTGAGGGCAGGACCAGGCTCTGAAGTTGTACTTTGTTGCTGTCTGAGCAAACAGTTAAGATGATGAACCTGAAAGACAAGCATGGGTCAGGGGCTGTAAAACAAGGGACAAAAAAACCATTCTTACCTTATAGATCTTTCCCTCTTCAGTACCAACGAGAAACAAATAGTCTATCTTTTTGTGAAAATCAAACGATGTCCCGCAGCCTGTTAACAGAAGAAAGGAGTCAGACAGAGAATTGGTTCATCTGCCCAGAACACACTCCCTGCCTATAACACATGCACATTGCCAATGTTTCCAGAAGTGATTTATTAGCCAGAAGCTCCCAAAAGAAATTAGAGCCACCCCTTCTGAAAACCCTTTCCAAGCTGTGCCTGTCTCCAGCACCTGCAATTTGAAGAGACAAAGCAGACGAAGGGGAAAGGGAACTGGAAGGAGGGTGAACTGACTTGGAGGAAGCCTCACGGCAGGTCAGTAGCTGAATTCAGCTCTCCGAGTTGTCCCGTGCCCTACCCACTGGACTGGGCTGCCTCTCAGCTGGCCTCAAAGATCACTTGGTGAGGAGATCTGAAGCCTGCATAACAACAGCCACAGGACGTAATTTGCTTTCTCAAGTAACAAGTACTCTGAGACTGCCACTGAGAACTCTGGCTATACAAAACATAACTCTGTGCTCCAGGAAGAACTGACACAGACCTCTGATCAGCAGCGCCTGCCAGATGGCCTCTAAAGGCAATGGCACCCAAGGGAGTCTCCATCATTCTCTTTGGGGTCAGCCTCAGCCCCCACACAAATAAGAGAGCTGTTTAGAAGCATAAGACTCCTTTTTGAAAACATCTCCCAGTGACTCCAGCTTCTGGTTCAAACAGTCTTCTCTCTCATATACAACCTCCAGGATGCCGCTAGGTACAGAAAGCACATCAGCGTTGCACTCTGCCCTCAGTCACTGCTATTCTTCCCATTCTCAACCACAGTCCTACCAAGTTTATTATCAAGTTTAGTATCCATCTTTGATTCCAAAAGTCTCTAAGGTTTCGAAGACTCCAGCTGCCCCAGACACCTCTGTGGAGCTCCAGCACAAGAGCATCCTCCAGTGCAATGGTGGGAGCAGTGAATGTCAGTTAACAAAGTTTTGTTGCATATTGGCTGAAAACTGGGATTCACTCTGGTAAGAATTTAAAATGCCTAGTGCAAATGTAAGAGTCATGAGGACCAGGCCTGCCTCCTATTAGGAAAGAATGGATCTTTTCTGTTTCGTTGCTTTTCACAAAAATATACATGGTTTCCTATGCATTAAAGAGTCCAGAGAAGAAACACCACATGATAACTCCTTGTGCCCTTTTCATCCTTGGCTCAGAAGCCATTTAGCAGCTCACTTCAGAAAAGGCTATAGCAAAGGATGTGATTTGGGAACAAATCTTTCGTCAGGCACAGAAGGATTCTCTTGACTTCAAAAGCCTCAAATCAAGCAACATTGTGACCTCTATTTAAAACAGGCATCAATCACAACAGGATGTGATTCCTTGAGATCTTCTGGTTTCTGCTCCCATGACAGATGCAACATCATCCAAGAAAGTAAAGTCACATGGTGGTGAAAGAAAATTTCAAAAGAATCCTTGAGCGGAAGATGGGATGTCCACTGACTGCCAGAGCAATTTGGGTCTCTTGACCAGCAGGGACACCCACAGCAATCATCAGAGGAGAAATCAGAACAAGCAGACAAAGCTCAGAAGCACATAGTTACAGAGAACTTTCTGCAAAGGCAGCTGAAAACAGCTTTATGTCTTAAACGTTAACAAAATGTAGACCTCAAAGGAATTGTTAAGGTCGTTTCAACCCTGTAATACTGTCTGCATTTTTTAACATTTAAATAGATTGTTAAATATTCAAGGCAAGTCTTTGAAAAATCCATTTCCCAGTAACATTAACAAATAATCCTGAAGCCTCTGTGAGTTCTGCAGTGAACTGCTTTAGCTGGTCTCTTGGAGTCTGTGTGGCAATGCAAACCTTCTCACAAACACAACTTGTTCAGCAATTACTAGCCTAGAAACATCCTTAAATGCAGAGCAAGTGCCTTCTCCAAACCCAGACCACAACTTCAGATGGAAAAGCAGGTACAGTAGGCTGATTAGGGGATTCCTCAAGGCTCCCTGTGTAGCCTGGGACTTCCAGAGCTGACTCATCCCATCCTGTCTCAAACACAGGATAGTCAGGATGAGGGGATTCAGCCTAGAAGGACTGCATTGTCTCCTCCTTGTATGGAAGGAGCCTAACATTGTAGCTCAGAATAGATATCGTGATTTCAGAGAGCCAAAGTCAGATGAGACAGATCCAACTGTAGGCTGGGTGAGCTGTGCACCCAGAAGAAGGCAAAGGTTGCTTTTCATTTTGATTTGGCCAGTTCAGATCAACATCTGGTAGGAAGAACAAAACTGACGTAGTTTTGACAAATACAGGTAATGACCATGCCTTGTTCGCTCTGGGATGTCACAGTAAAGTGGACATTTTTTAAATTAATGTTCATCTTTTTCTGCAAATAAAGACAACCAGCAAACCTTGACTCAATTAGTAGCCATTGCTCCAGACAGATTTTGCCCTACCGCATGTTCAAAGCAAGAAGTAACCCTTCTTCAGTCCTTTCCCATCTCAACATCCCACTCCCAATTTAATTCCTCTGAATGACTGATTAGAGGCTTTGTGTCAGTAATTAATCAGCATGGCAAGGACTTGGGCTCCTACCAAGCGTTTGCAGCTGCAGCCCCTCTGGCCCCTGCATCGTTGTTCCCTCTGCTGACAGCTTGATGACATCTGTATGAACCAGCTCATTCTGCAGGCAGAGGAGATTCCACATGAATAACAGGCTTTACAGCAACAATACAAAGACATTCAGTACTTTCAAATGGCAAATTTTATGGAGGAATTTTAAAAAGCTTTCCAAAAGTTGTTTAATGTTTCATGCCCACAGTTGGCAACTTGCTAACATGCTGTTTTACATAAAACCTCCAGGAAACTGGTATTTTGAAGCACTGGTACTGAGAGCCACTGAGAGCCATCACCCAGGCCCATGCAACTGACCGGGACAGCTTTGGGTTTTGAGGTCAATATTTTCAAGTGTGGGTTGACACTGTCACCTTAAATCGTTGTGTTAAGTGAAATCACCCTGCACGGTTGAAGATGTGTATTGTGTATTACTGTGGAGCTAACTAAAACCCACACTGATGGATAGTAACTTACCACCTCACCAGTCCTCTCTTACCATCTCCCTATTGTCCCTAGAGCAGCCTCAAGTCCCAGTACTCACGACCTCCCGGGCTCTGAGATTCAACCAACAAGAACATCTGGCAAGCAGCGACCCCGTGTTGTTGTTATCCCCAGAGCTCTGAAGAGCTCTCATCATGGGCCACGACACCGCTGTGCTAGGTGCTGTATGAACACAGGGCAAAAAGGCTGTGTCCCAAACAGTTTACAATCTAGGCGGGAGACTAAAGACAGATGAAAATAGACACCATGGGGGTGAGTATGAGGAAACAAAGAGAGGGCAAAGATCCATTCATAGCCTAGCTTTGGGAATTAAAATACCTCTGCAGACTGGAGTTGGTTGTGAATATAAGAATAACCTGGGGCTGATAAAAAGAACAAAGAACTAAAGATTAAATTAGTGAGAAGTGTGGGCTGAGGACTGGATGTTTTCATGAATCTGCAGATTTCCCACTGGAGCACTGTGAGAACAAAACACAACTTCTTAGCTCAGTGAATCAAGCTTTAGCTGGAGCTTCTCTAAGCCCAGAGCAGGACTCAGGTGGAAAAAGAGACTCTGCCAGGAAAAGTCAGTCCCAGGGAATTTTGCGTTAGGGGGAGAAGACCTTGTGAGCATCTGTTCAGTACTACAATTCAGAGGCGACGGTATTTTGTAAGACATTTTTTTCATATTTGGGGGAACACATTTGCAGAATGTTCAAGAAAGGTCAAAACCCATAAAATAATTTGCTTTCTTCTCATTAATTTGCACTGCTGCCAAATCACATGCTCTTGCTTGTTGATGGGAGTAACTTTTATCTGAGATCGCAGCAAGAAGCAGGACTGCAGCCTGCGGAGTCCTACTTTCTGTTAGTGACTCCTCCTACAGCACATGGGTTAAAACAAGCCAGATTCAGTGGGTAAAGGCAGAAGTGATGTTAAGAAAGAGGTTGTATATTCCGGTGTGTGCGTGCAATAATTGGAAAGAGCTGTGCCCTGGGCATCCAGAAGAAGAGCATATTCCACATGCCACTCATCAGCTTTGGAGCTGCCTGCAGCTGATATACGTGGTGTGGCTAACAGAGTCTAACTGGTCAGTCGTGCTCTGGGCAGGCACACAGTGTGTTCAAGCAAAAAGGCAAACCACATGAGGCCTTCTCTCTAAGCACATGCCTTTCTGCAGCCTTTCTTTGAAGATGCCTCCCAGCATCTCCACCTGGCTGAGGCCTCCTCTGTGGACAGCCCCTGTAGCCTCTCGCCTTCATAAAGGATTTTACTTGTGCAGAGTTCCCTGTTGTGCTGCTTTTATTTTGTACCCAGCCTTGCAGTCTGGAAAATGCATCTGTTCCTGAGGCTGTTTATCGCCAGAGCCATTCACATATTCCTCTGGGTAAACAGACTGTCGACAGTCTGGCCTTCCAGGAATACGGAACAATAATATGTTGCTTCTCCCGAACAACCGTAAAGCACTTTGAAAGCATTAGTGAATTAGGCCTCACAGCTGCCTATTTCCCTTTAGTTGTTGTTATTAACCCCAAGTGACAAAGGAGGCCCAGAGCTGTTCAATAATTTAGCTCTAGGTCAGCTAGGAAGGGTGACCTATGGCTACTAGTCAAACCTGGGAGCACTGAGGATCAGCCCGAGAAGCAGTGCCAGACTGCATCCCAACCACCCGCTTCCTGACATTGCACTGACAGCTCTCCTTGTCAGGCAACGCATGAATCCAAAGTGGGAGAGCAGAGCCACCCAGCTGCAGAATTCCTGCATCCTTCCTCAGTTTTACACCTTCACGATGACCCAAAACCAAGCCAAGATGACAGCCTGAGCACACATGAATGTGTCATGAAGCTTGTCTGAACTGATCGTGCCTGTTTCTAACAGAGACAACCACCGCAGCCAAGGCAGATCGACCATCCCTAGCTAAAATTTGACAAGTCTTCTATCCAAATTTTGAGTGGTGTTTGCCAGATGTCCAGCTGGAAGTAAGAATACATTTATTCACTTTGTGCTTCCAGCTTTGGAAGTGTCAAAGAGTTATCAGTGTTTGAAGAAGCTTTACTTCTGGATAGTCCTGTCAAAAAGATTAATGAAGCTCTCTTTCATTTATTCTATATTTGCACTACGGATTTGCAAAATAGAAGTTCTCTGGAGTCTCTTTAATTTTATTCTAAATAAAACTCAGAGATCACTCTCTTGTAAAATTGGAATTCAAGGAGATAGTCCTTTCCTCCTTGCTGTGTACAAAACCACTGATTGTAACAAAACACCCTTTTTGTTCTGTTTCTTGCTTTTCCTGTGGAATCTCAATCTAAAAAAAGAAACCAGAAAGCACCTAAAAACTTGCTGTTTTCCACCCCTGCCTGCTAAGGACATATCAGCTCTGGCAATTTCAGAGGTAACTTCACCTCACACAACTTTCCACATGGGTGTGGTTATAACAGAAGTGCAAGGAGTAAGTAGAAATGACATTGTGCTAAACAGGTCTTAGAAGGCATACCAGGTGATTCTTAAGTAGCTATCTCAACGCATTCAAGGGACAGGAAAAAAAAACAACCTTACAATGTGGGAACACAATTAAGCACAGATGAATCACGGAAATGTCGCAAGAAGCCCTCTACCGGGTGAGTTGCCATCACAGCCTATCTGCAGACTCTTAGGTTGTCCCAACTGTATCATTTCTCTGAAGTTTAAAATATAAGAGGCTCAATCCAGTGTGTGTCACCTCCTAAGTGAAGCAGGCTGAGCACACCCAGTTACCAGGGCCCAGGTGATAGGTGTAACTTGCCAAGTCACCTTAACCGGGGTCATTTGGGGACATTTCTATCAATGTATGTACTCCAAAAGGAAAAGTGATCCAAGGCAGAGAATGCAAATGAGTTTATGGAGATTGTCTTTGGTGTGAGCAGGCAATGCCTTGGCAGGGGGAAAACCTCTGCCTATCTGATTGCATGCTGCCATCCCACTGCAAATGTGCGCTTCCTCCCTGCTCTGTGGCTGTCGTATTTCAACTTGCTTTTCCTTGCACCAGCTGCTCCTGGGGACAGGGCAGGAGCTGCCAGGCTCCTAGTTAACATCCTGAATTACTCTGTGCCACTTTGGCCACACATGGTACCAAGCAGGGTAGAAATTTGCACCTTCCCTCTCCCACCCTGAATTGCAATCTGTAGGGGAACATTTCTGGGGGTGGGAGTCTTGAAGCTGGGGAAGAAAGTGGATCATTCTGCCTTGTCTCTGACCAACGCTCCCAGGACAAGAAAGGTTTCAGAGCAAGGACCAGTCTTGAATTCCAGCAGCTGCAAAGCAGAAAAATGATCTCCTGTACCAGGCCCATGGGGTGCTGCAGGTGCAGGCGGGAAGAAGGTTGGGTCCTGAGCAAGGAGTAGGCTGGTTCTGCTCACTTCAGAGTTTAACATGGAGCGCCTGACCCAGCTAGAGGCTGGCAGCAGCAAGCTGTGACTGCACCTGCAATCTTTTGCTGCTTGCTCATTATAAATAATAATAAAACTAATGCATCATTGAACTTTGGAGGCAATTGGTTATAATTTGGCTGGGAAAGGAAATTGCCACCTACTGTTTACCTTAACTAAAGTCCAGGACACAATCCGCCCATCCGAGGAGACGGAGAAGAAGTTCAAATTGTTGTCCATGTCATCCTTCTGCCACTTGACCTTGAAACAAGCAGACAATCCCAGTTAGCACAGAGCACTCAGCATTAGCAAGGCAGAGCCCCAGGCCCTCAGCAGGGTCCTCTCACATCGTTCCTAAAGAGCAGCTGGTTTCCACCCCTGAGGCCTGACGCTGGCTCACAGCATGTAAGAATACACTCTCATCAGTACAGGCAATTTCATGAGTGGCCCCACCACTCCCGTCACTCTCTTTACTGCAGGGATGTTGCAGAGGACACTGCCCCACACCTGGGGACTCCACACTCACCCTCAGCCATCTCCCTCAACATTGACAGCAGCACTGCAATCCAGGATGGGCCTTGTGAGGCTTCTGAGCTACGCAGTGCTGCACACCACAGCACAACACCATCCCAGAGAGCCCTGAGACAGCTACAGACACCAGGAGTGCCTCAGAAGGGTCCCCAAGACACCCGAGTACATCACTGCTAACTACTCCAAGTGCAGTGTCATACGGCTACCCTTCAGCCAGCCCACCTCAAATTAGCTTTCTGCCCCTACGTGGGGTGCAGATGAGCCCTTGCAGGCAACGTGTGACATGGGTCCTTGGGGCATTTCTGTTTCAGGGGGATCAAAACGTCTCCATTAAAACTGAAATCCTCCCTACATCTTCAGAGCATCTGCCTGCCTAGTAAGGAGATTTGCCTTTTGACTGTGACAGCTCAGCGGGAGAGATTAGAACTCAGATAAATGGCTTACAGTTTAGAAGAGACATTTCAGTTAGACCAAAAGCATTAAGAACGCTCGATTTTCAGATCTGGGAATTCAATCAGATTGAAGGGAAAAGGATGACTTGTCACTGGGCCTGTCAGCATACGCTCCTGTGGGCATCTGTCAGTTCAGGATGGGGACAAGCACTTTGGCAGGTTCTGCTGAGGTTTTCAAAGGTGTATTTGTTCCTGTCCATGCAGTGCAGCAGATACATTTCCCTAAATATCATCCATGATAAATGGGCATGATTATCCTAGAGCTTACCAAGTACTCCATCTATGACCAGCTATTTATCTGGTACCTATTCCAGAAAACAAGCAGCATTCTCAATACTTTAATTACACAGATTGGGTATCCTGATGTTACTTCATTGAGGAAAAGTGTTAATTCTGTTTTATAAAATTGTTTATACTGTGAAGTTCTGTGGAGCATGAAAATTCAGCATGAGACTCACCACAGAGTAATTAATTCTCCAGTGAACAGGTTTCCTACCTAGAACACACTGTTCTGAGGAAGGAAAAATAAAACGAAAGGGAATCCATCTGAGAATACATCAAAATGACAGTTAGATAGCCATAAGATGTGACTAGAGAGACTCAGGTAGTGTATACCTTTGAAAATCCTCACGGTGCAGAAATTGTAAGTCTCCAAGTGGAACCACTTCTGCTATCTTGCATTAAGGAATGGCATAATTCAATATGGCCCAGAATAAATGGCTAGTGATGAAAGGACAGTTCCAATGGCACATATGGAGAACTGAGATTTCCAAGGCTGGCCATTGCGCACAAACGTCCTGGGTATATCTGTTCCAGGAACATCTCCCTCAGATCATGAGCTACTGCTGACCATGGTGGTCACCAGTAGCTGCTTCAGATGAAGGGGCTGGTGCAGTGAGGAATTTTAATTCAAAGTGAGAAATGTAGAGTTCAGGGGAACTGGTTACAAACACATACCCTACATGTCTCATGCTGAGCACAGAAAAAGGCATGTGCTTCAAATTAGAGCTTTTAAAATGCCAGTCTAAACTTGTCCAACAAGAAGATGGTTTTATTTGTATGTCCAACATAACTCTCCTCCAGCTCAGGTTCTTCCTCTTCAATACACTTTCCCAAATATTTGAGAAAAACAGTCACACTTCCCAACCTCCCTCTAAGGCACACTGACTTAGCTTTAAGTAGCTTTCTGTGAAAACACTGTGCAAAGGTTTTGACATTTAAACCTGGAAACAGTTGGCATAAGTGCCTCAAATATCCTCTACTGGGACAGAGCTACACTGCAAGAAAAGGGGCTCTCCAGTATCTGAAACCTGCAGACTGAACCCAGCAATACCTTGAGTTGCACATGGAAGAGAAATGCAGGTGACACATCTGCATCATCCGGAGGTGTCCAACAACACAAGCGCTAGCATGACCTTACGGTTTGTTTGTTTTTTTCCCCCAAGCCAGTTGCTTTCAGCATTCCCCAACTGAAGAGCTTTTCCCCACGATTTGCTCACTCCAAATACCCTCTCTCTGATGGATATCTATTCCACTTTGCTGTTATCTGTTAGGTGTCACAGCTACTTCTCTTCAGCTGTTATATAGACAGGTGGAGTTGGCAGCCCAAAAAAGCAAGTAGGCTGATTTGCTTGGGGTACTTTTGCCCCCACATTCAAAGCAGGCAACAGCACCTGAGTTAGGTACATATTGTAGGCAGCTTGAACACAGTCCCTGAAGGGCATCAGGATCTGCCCTCGGATGATTGTCAGCAGCTCTCAGTGACATTAGCCTGAATTTCAGAAAACAGAAATTGGCGCTTGATACTTTCAATTTGCTGTCAACACCTCTGACACCTTAATAGTGTTTGTGATCTTTTTTTCTCCTGATCTCTGAATCCCATGAACGCTTATTAGAGTAATTAGCCTTCATGATACTGCAATCAAATTGGGCATCTACTCAGAACTGGCCTTTTCGCTGCTCCCAGAGGCCCATGAACGTGGCACAACCTCCTGTCATTAGCAGTACCCGTGCTGTGCGGGGTGGGACATTTGACAAGAGAAGTAGGCAGTTGTGTGTGTGTAGTGGGAAGAAGTTAATTTTTTTCTGAAGCATGTGATAATGATCCCAGGACTGTGGCTGCATGAGATGATTTACAACAAAAGTTCAATTATGATACAGTAAAAGCAAAGAACCACATGAGAAAGAAAAGCATGTGTAAACAGTGGAAAGGAGACAAGTAAACACAATATTGTAAGTGAGTGATCATGATGGGACCTATAATAAAATCAAGGATACACTGTTATTTTTTCAGTGTAATCTTTAACCTGACTGTAGTTGCAGTACAAAATTAGTTTGTGAGAGAGCCTAACACTTCTTAATTTTTATTTCTCAAAGCCTGGCCATTTATAAAGAAATTGAGACTATTCAAAACTATTATTTGTTCATAGAAAAATAAAGGTAAAACCCTGAATGTTCACTGCCATGTACAGCAGGTTAGCAGGGCAATAACCAATCAATTCTTAGCAAGAAAATACTATCATCTTTGCCTATAGCAGCTGGCGGTGGCTCCTGTCCAACAGGAGATTAGACCATTCATGCAATCTGATTCGAAAATTCCTGTTTCTGATGTCATTCCTAGAAAAGAAATAATGCTCCATCGGTTTTCATGGCATGAAGGCTGTTAGTCACTCACGCTGACAAAACACAATTGGTCAAAGCCGTCCTGGCCGTGAGGCTGACCCGAGCACAGGCAGGATCTGCCTGCCTTTCCTGTGACAAGACACCTGCTGCTGCAAACACAAACCCCTCCGGCTGGCTCTCGGCTTGCCAAAGCTCAGCTGTGGGGTGCCACACGCACGACATGCACACTGACGGACGAGCAGTTCCTTCCTTCCCTATTAACCGTGCTCCACAGAGCCCTTTGCCAGCACTGGAGTACCACAGCACTGCTGCCTCCTGCCCTAAGTGAAATAAAAGAGTTTTCGTCAATCAAAGCTTAAAAAGAGAAGAAGGTCTGCCACAGGTAGGGAAGAGGAAAAACAGAGGCATTATCAAATCCCCAGGTCACCCTTACAGGAAATGGCTAAGAACACCGAGATGACTCCAGCGAGTGAGCGACCCCCTGGGCTGCTGAACAAAGTCCCTGCCAATGTGACACTGAGTCAAATTCCTTCCACTGACAATCTGGCAATCAGTACAGTCCTAAGCAAAGCTGTCCTGGCAATGGAGGGTTTGGAGGGGACCAAAAAGGACATCTCCTCTGCTCTGAGGCAGGATCAGACACTTCCCTACCACCGGTGACAATTCATCTAGCCTGTTCTCCCAAGTCTCCAACCACAGGCACTCAACACCTGCCCTGTAGACAGTGTCAGTGCTTAATTGGCCTCATGCAGGAAACCTCCTTTAACGCAAATCAAGCTGATTACTCCTTGCCATCTCCCCAGTGCACACAGCGAGCAACTGGTTATTCCCCTTTTCATAACAGTCTTCAAGTGGGCAAGATAAGGTTGCTGTGTCACTGCTCCTTTCTCTTTTTTCCCCAGCTAAACAAAACCCGTTGCTTCCACTGCTCCTTCCAGGTCCTGCTCTCTGAGCCTTCACCATTCCTGTTCTTCCCCTTCAGCCCTTCTCTGCAGCTGCAAACACACAGCACAGGGCCTCCCCTAGGCACAAACAAACAAGAGTTACAACCTCCTCTACCTTATGTTCCTGCTAATAAATCAGAACAACACGTCTTTGTGCAACAGTATGGCATTGCTGACCATTGGCGGTGATCTGCTCCAAACTCCCCTTCTGGCACCCTGCTGCCTAACCAGTCCTCCTCTGCTTTGTATCTGTGCATTTAATTTCCCCTTTCTAAATGTAGCATTTGCTCTTGTCTTTATTGAATTTCATCACATTGATTTTGGACCTTTCTTCCAATTTATCAAGATCATTTTGAACATAATCATGTCCTGCAAAGTGCCTCGTCTTCCCAAGGGGGCTTCCTTACTCTGTAATCTGAGTTGTTAATGAAAGTATTGATCAAAAGAAGACCAGGGCTGACAGCTGGAGGGTCTCACTTGAAGCATCTTCAGCATCTGACAGCAAGCCCTGGATAACTGCTCTTTGAGCACACAGCCTGAGCCACCTGAGCAGCCTCTTTATGGTGATTTTATACAATTCATATTTCTCTACTATGGTTATAAGAATGTCACTGTGTGAGCCTGGATCAAAAGCTTTAGTCAAGTCAAGATGGATAGAGGTGATAACCTTGAGTGCCTCCCCTTCTTCAGGAGGCCCATTTCTCTGAAACAAAAGAAAAAAAAAAAAAGAAATCATACTGGCTTGACAATTTATTCTGGACAAATGTTGGCTTCTCTGAATCACCTTATTATCTAGACATTTACAAATGGTTTTGCCATTTGTCCCAGTGTTTTTCCAGTGATCAAAATTGGTCTGTCTGGTCAGTAATTCCCTTGGTCCAGTCCTACCATTTGTACCTAAATATTTTTTCACTTCTTCCAGTCCTTTTAGACCGTTCCTCCTTTTCATGGCCGTGCTTGTCCTGCAGGCCAGAGCGCAGCCAGTGCACTGCTGTGCTATCATCCACACTTCGAGAGTTGCTGTGGTTGGCTTAGGATGCCTCTAGTCTTGGTGAATTGTTCAGACACTGTTTTCTGGTCTCTGCTACCCTGTCCGTGCCACTGTCCCTCCTGCATGCAAGGTCAGCCCCTTCAAGGAAAGCACCCGCAGAAACCTCTTTTGCCAAACACTGGCTCCACGCCATCACTGAAAAGTGTTTTGGGATTGATGACAGCAGACTTTACATTCATCACTACTCCGGTCTGTTCACGCCACAGGTGTGTGGATGTGCCCCCATCCACAGGAAACAGCAGAGCGATGCTTCCCTTCATCCATGCCCCAGGGCACACCCCAACCCTGCCTCTGAGCAGAGGCTTGTATTCAATCAGATCGCATGCTGCATATGGGCTTGCACAAAAACACTAGCCTCTGCTTAAAATCCAGGATGGATGTAGCCCAAAAACTCCCTAAAATGCTTGCTAATGGTCTGAAATTGCTCTGGCTAATTCTTTAAGTACTCCAGGGTATGTTTAAGCTGATCCTGCTGATGAGCACACACCTGTGTCATCTAAACATTATTTAATAAGTTCTTTCCCTATTCTGAACTGTGCTTTCACTCTCTTGTTGCATTAATCATATTAAGAAGCCAGTCTCATACACTTATTGTAAGATTAAAGAGTATAGCATGAAATATTCCATTCTTCTCCATACCACTCAACATTAGCTGAAAGCTTGCTTTAGTAATGAGCCTATATTCTTCATTCCTTTAACGTCTAATACACTTCCCAAATATTGTCCCTTCCTTTAATGACCCTGGATAATCACAGCTCATTTTGCACCTCCACCTTCTTTAACTTCGTCTTCGTGCTCTTCTCTAATACTCAGCTTTAGACACGTGTACTTGCTTCTGTTCTTCAGGAGTTCCTTCGTAACTCACCGCTGAGCTCTAGAGACAGCCACAGCGGCCCATCTCGGAGAGCTGCCATCCCGCCCAGCGCAGCAGGTCCGGGCATTCACCCATCTGGTGCCGGAGCTGAACAGAGTCACGGTCTCTCCCAGGAGCCCAGCTGAGTATTGCGGAAGCTCAAGTGATTCCCAGCCCCTCCGGGGAGCCAGGTCACTGTCTGGTGAGCACCCCAGCTCTCCCAGGCACCCTGTTTTCTCCCTACCGCACAGGTATAGGGCTAAGCACACAGGGCTAAGTAGGGAGATTCGGACACTTCTCCTTACACTCACACTGACCAAAGGCTTTTACTGAAGGCCTCCCACTGGCAAACATCTGCTCCGTGAGCAGACTTGCAGACACGGTGAGGTAATTGCCCCTCAGCTCTCTCTGGCTGTGCCTGCCCTGACAGCAAAGCACAGGCACAAACCATCTGTCAAAAGCACATTTCCCCAATGTCTTTAGGCACAAGCCTGGGCCAAAGCAAAGCGCCAGCAGAGCTCTGGGGCTCTCCTGAGGTGGAAAAGCTAAACATGCTCTCTGATTTAGTGAGGGCGCAAGTTCTCATGGATGTGGTTTGGCTGTATCCATCACACGATGGCCCAGGTCAGCAGCTGACAGATGAACATGGTGTGGATGCTCAAAGAGGCAGACAGACCAAACTCCAGCTAGCAGGACCCATCCAGACCTGGACGTGTTAGTCCAAACAGTGGCTTTGGTCTGTGTGGAGGATACTTTTTCCATTTTGCAACTATCCTGTTCCTAGGCTGCTGCAGCATCATGCTAAGGGCTCACGCTCAAGTTCTGATCTATGATAAATTTCTTTGTAGGTCACATCTTCTGGAGCCGGGCTGCTCTCTCCTGTGTTCTGGTGCAAATATTGCCCTGAACGCTTCTACAGCAGTCTTCAATTTGAGCTAAGAAGCAGTTCTCAATTCTTCCCTCTATCACCTCCGAATGTGTTTCTTGTTGGATCCTGCCAGTGACTCTCAGCAGAACAGCATCCAGAAACATCAACTCGTTACCAGCAGAGAAGAAATCTTTCACATTCTCTTCCTGTCAATGACAAATTGTCTTTTTTTTTTTGTTTATTCCCGTCCCTGTATCACTTGCCTCTGCTGTTTGCCCAAGGGATCTGCTGTGGTATAAGCCTCCTAAGACAGTCAGCTAGCTGATCCTAAATCCTCTGACTTTCTGTTTTGCTGGAGTGTATAGTTTGCCCCTCCTCCCTGCTGAGACAAAGCAGTGCCTCTATAACAAAGTCCCCACATGCCCTCTATCAAGCACATTGCCAGCCACTCTTCATTTACTGCTTACCAGCCCCCCCAGCCTGGCCCCATAGATGGGCCTTGCTGCCTTGCTGAGGATCCTCAGCCAGATATCAGAAGTGAAGCCCAGGCCAGGCACCTGAAAGAGTGCATGCAAGGAACAAGGCTGCTCTCCTGAAATCAGTCACAAGAGATCCACCAAAAATGACTCACCTGGTCACCTAGAAAGCCCAGGCTACTTCACTGACATGCAAAGTAACTCCAATGCCAGTCTTTATGCACCCCAAGAGATGGGCAGAGCAAGCTTTAGAGGTGAGGAGCAAGGCAGTGTCTGGAGTCCTCAGTGCTAACTTAGGCAGCAGCGCAAGTTGTCCTGTGTGGAGGTGGGAAGGAGGAAGACAGAAAGCTTCACTCCTTAGCGTGGTTAGTTGGGATAAAGGCAAAGAGTGAGCTAAATACAGATGACTCATCTTGACTTGAGGCAAGAATGATGGTTTTAAAGAGCTGTGATAACCTAGTGTGGGCTGCTTACTCCAAGATTTAGGTCAAAGCAGCCCAGTCAGTCTCACTGGCTGAGTCTGTACTTGGGGGAGAAGTTGTTCCTGGGTCCCGAGTGTACTTTGGCCATACAGTAACACTACAGCAGGAGCCTTGGCTGTGCCCGGGCTTCTTGTGGGTCTGGGCTTCCGGCCAAAGGTAGACCCAGCAGGCAGGCAGGGAGAAGCCATGGTAAGCTCCAGTTGGCCTCTCAATGAGGAGCACCAGAAGGATGGGGTGGCCAGCTTGCCCAGCTTGGAGCCAGCATGGCAGGGTAAAGCATAAAGGGCTCCTGCCCTGCGGTACATGCTCAGCAAAAGAGATCACTGGGTCGTGTCAGGGCTTTTTACCATTCTTGTCTATTACACCGGGAAGCAGACAGCATTTCTGCTGTGGTACATCCAGCAGGAATGGAAGATCTGTGACAAAATAACAGTTTTAGTCAACGTTGCCACAAAAGACCTTAGCCCTTGATTTTGTTCTCAGAAGCCCTCCTGTGAAAGCATACTCCCTGTGCCTATCCACATCCCTGAGCTCTAGACACGGTGCTGGCAAAAGCAAAGTGGATGGATGAATCCAGCCACACCTACAGAGGAGCAGCCACCCCTGAGAGGAAGAATCAGGCCTGCCATAGGGGGAGAGTTGGGCTGCCACTGCCAGACTCAAGAGTCTTTGCACACCCAGAAACCTCATGAAGAAAAGCAACCCTCAGGAGTGGGGCACTACTAACACCTTTCTGCCACTGCCTGAGATGCCTGCGTGGGGAAGAAGCTGCAGACTTTTCTGAGGGGGATGTGACTTTTGGGGCCAGGAGGCCAGTGCCTGCCTGGAGCCTAAATCAGATATCCCAGAAATATACATCTGAGCCTCTAACTGTTAGACTGCGTCTATCGTTTACAAAGAAGAAGGCGGGTGCCGCCACGAACCACAGGTAAAGCAGAAGTATTAAGGCCTTCCTCGTTTCAGTGCCATACAAAAAGATAAATTGTGACTAGATATTTAAGAAAATTAACTTTAAGCAGCACGAGCCAGAATACTGAGATAAGACCGATACATCCAACTGAGCAAGGCCTGATGAAATACACCCTAGGGTGCTTAAAGAGCACCTGAAACAATCCCTGAATCATTAGGAATTATTGATGGAAGCTAGGAGAAGTCCTGGAGGATAGGAATGGGGTAAAAATGTCCCCAGGAAATCCAAAACAAAACCTGTCTTGAAAGATAGGTTAAAGGACTGTGGACCAGTCAGCCTAACTCTGAACCTCGAGAGCTCGAACAAAGTATTAAGTCATCAATATGCATCTCCAGGATAAGAAGATAAGGAACAGTGAATATGGGCTTGTCAAGGAAAGATCTTGTCAAACAAAATTGATTTCCTTCTTTGACAGGCTAATGGGTCTAAAAGATTAGAGGAAAGGAGCAGATGTGGTATACCTTTAATTTAGTAAGGATTTTGGCATGCTCCCTGTGATGTTTTCAGAAGCAAGCTAAGAAAATTAGGTCTAGATGTAATTACAATGAAGTGGATGAATGATCGAAAAAATGAATCTTCAAGAGTAATAACCATTGATTTCCTAAGCACTTGGGAGAACATCTGTAGATGGTTCCCACAGGGGACTGTCCTAAGTCCAGTTCTATTCAATATTTTCATTAGTAAGTCGAATAAGGGATGTCAAAATACACAGAATATTCGCAGATGATACAGTTCAGAGACAAAGGATTCTGTTAGGATCAGAACTCAAAGTTATCTTGACAAACTGGAGACATAGTCTGAAAACAGTAAGATGCAATTTGATAAAAAGAAGTACAGAGGGACACAGATGGGAAGAAGAAAGCACATAAACAAGTAGAAATTAGGGAATTTCTAGCTAAGTGGCAGCACTGCAGAAAACAACCAGAGGTTGGTGCAGGATTCAGCAAAGTGATACTGCCAGGTCAGGGGGAATTACAGAAATCCTCTTCATGTGCATTAAGAGGTATGTTACATATCAGACTTTCCAGGTAATGACTTCAGTCTGTCAGTACTGGTGAAGACAGCTAGACTACCCAATCTCATTTCGAAGAAAGGACTTCAGGAATGATATCGTAATATCTATGATGCCATAACTGGAAGAAGAGGACACTCTCAAGGCCTGTGCCAGTTCTCATTTCTGTGACTCAGGAACAGCTTCCCTGTTCCAGAAATGAAGGTTTAGTCTGATTTTAAATTCAGTCCCAACTCTCACGAGTTTACTGCATGTCAAGTTCAACCACACTGTGACTGCTTCATTCACTGCAATAGATGAGACTGCTTTGTATAGCAGACATGTCTTTTGAGTGTGAGTAAAAGCTGATGGAGAGATATAAATAAAAATTACTTTGATTTACATATATATATATAAACACTTAAAAATAAATCCAATGAAAAATGTTCCTATCTCAGAATCTGGATTTTCTTTTAAATGCAAATGTTTCCAGCTATGACAGCAATCTAGAGATAAGGGAGCTGCTAAGCAAAGGAGGGTTCTTAGTGTTATTCTGTCCTTTGTAGAAAAATATGTTGACGTTTTACTGTAAAATCATGCAACGAGACAGAACAGATAAGCTCAGAGTGCTTAGGAAGTAAATTTGCCTGCAGGATAGAAGCCATTAAAGAGATAAGGTCTGCAATGACTACCTCTTCCTAAAGGTGAGGCAGTAATATTTGAACACTTGGATGTACTGATTGCATTAGAGAGGAAATGGTTTAGATGGCTGATGAATGTCAGAATGTTCAAAGATCCCAATACCTTCCGGTCTAGTTTGGGCTTCTTTCATCTCTCTTAAATTTTAAGTAAGCAATTTTGGCCCAAGGTACTCCCTGCCATCCTATCTGAAGCAGAATTAGGGTTTTAATTGGATATCGCCTGACTTTACCTCCCATCTTTTTGTGTAACACAGCTTTCCTGATAATAAATATGCCAGTTAGGAGGGTCAGGGTGGCTTGCAGGCTCGGTAACAGTAGATGGGTACTGAAATGAAGGCAACTTCTTCACCTACAAAGAAGTTAGGCATCATCCAAGGCAGCCAGCTTGGCAGGACCGCATCCCACCAAGCAAAGAACCAGGAGGAAGAACTCCTCAGCCTACTGCTATGCAAACCCAAAGCATCTCAAAGCATCCTGGGAGGGAAGGCACAGCACAGGAGTGCCTGGGTGCTCCCAGAGCAGCTCACATCCACAGGCCATCAGTCACCTGCATCATGGGTACGAGGCTGGCTGATGGCTTTTTGATGGGTACAAGCAAACAACAGGCTTATCTGGTAGAAGATGGCTCCTCCTGCTACAAGCAACAGCAGGAACATCCCATCTAATACATTTACAAATGCCCCCTCTCATTCTAGCAGCATATGGCTACCTGCAAGCTTTACTACAAGCCTTCCTGTTTTTTTTCATACAAAGTCCTTGAAGGCTTCCTGATAGCCAAGGGAAAACATTCAGATGCGTTTACCAGCACTGAGAACTCCTTGTAAAATAAACTCCCATGTCATATTTAACCCCAGAAACACTCCTCTTCTGAACCAGTTCTCTCCCACAGCTGGATCAACTGCCTCCCACCTCGACAGCATCACCCTGCGACTCACAGCCCCAAGCACCATCTCTTGGACACCAGTGAACTCAAGGGTGTAAGATCAGCAGACAGGAGCGAGGAATCAGACCCACTGCACCAGCGCCTTCACACACCACACGTTAATTTGGGATGCAGAAAGAGGGTAGAGAAAGCTCTCCTATCAAAGAGCACATTCGGTGACAGTGGGAGGGACGCAGCACCGAGCTGAGCAGAGAGCATGGCCATGGGAGTGACACTGATGCAGGGCAAAGGCCCAGCCTGGGGCTTGTGCATTGCTCATGCTTCAGAGACTCGGATTTATCTGGAGGAAGCAGAGCTCAGTTATAAATAGCACTGGATAAGGGCTGGCCCTACTTTCAGTTTGTTTTCCTCCTGCTGGGAGTTGGATGCTCGGCTTTGTACAGCGTTTCACCAGGAATCTGCTTACTTATTCCCCTCACAGCACTTCCCACCGTATTTATTAGGCTGGTGTGTTAACAGCCGAGGAGCAAGGACCCAGCCATTAGACTCTCTCCTGTTTGTCCTGCCAGTGGTGGTGCTCCCATGTCAGACACAGCACGCAGCTGAATGATGGGTGCCAGAGGCCAGCAAAGCTCAGGGGTATTTAACCAATTGCAATTCACAGCTCCTGGTTTCAATTCTGACTGTGCTCATTGAGCAAGATTTCCAATTTACAGACAAAATAAGAAGTTCCCCGCTCCATGTGCAAGGACAGCAGACACACAGCGGGCAGGCTCACATTCAAATCCCCAAGCTGTCTGATGCTGCTAAATCGGAGACAGCATCTGTAATGTGCCTGCCAGAAGGTTCCCGTCATCGCAGGGCCGAGCAGGCTCGCAGCAGGGACGGGGAGAGCCGGGGCCCGCCGGGTGCTGAGCATCCCTGAGCACACCGAGCTCACCACGGCGCTGGCGGTGGGAGAAGGGTGGGAGCTGCGGCAGCCCCTGCTCCCCACATCCCGCTATAAAGCTGGGCGACTTCGCTAGCACCATCCCTGCCCGGCTTGCGTTTAGCTCTGCCCTTATCGCTCCCTTATCGCTGCTTCATCTTCCTCGGAGAAGCACTCTGCTGTTCCACAGGCTGCGTCAGTGCTGCTAAGACCCGTCCGGTCTGTGTGCTTTCTCCATCTATTCCGAGGATCCAGCAACCAGCAGTCACATTTTACAGGCCAGTGCAGAAACACAATTTTTCCACAAAGATCCAACATAGCTTCCTGATTTCTGCTAAATATTTAGTTAACTTCTGTGATTGCTATAAAGCAGTAGAGCAGGTTTCAAAGATCCAAGCAATCAAACAAATGCATTACAACTTCTCTGCCCTTTGAAACCTCAGGCTAACTTTTTCCAACATCCCAAGGTCTTTAGGGACTCTTAAATTTTCTGAGTGAAGCTTTCTCCACAAACCAGCACCAGTACAGCTAACAGGCTGAAAAAATTACATATACTTTGCTTGCAGATAACCTGAAAATCCACAGTAAGAAGGTTTGGATCTTAAGTAAAAGGATTGGGAGAGAGAAGAACAATAACTAGAGAAGAATCTATTTAGCAAGCAGCGGTGAGAGCAGAAGGCAGAAAATAAATTCAGCGTCTGCGTGAAGTACAGAGGGAAAAGCAGCATCAAAGTGGAAAAAAATCCTTTCAGACAAACGATACATGATCTGCAAGGGAGGGTTTCAACGCCTTGCAAGAGAATTTCTAACCTGCAAGAATCCATACCCAAGGCGCAGTTTAAAAATAGTGAGTTACAGAAACTGAATCTCCAGAAGGTACAGACTGATGCCATCTCAAAAAATACAACATTGAAGTTAAAAGATCAGGGATTTTGTCCATTATTGTCAAAGATAGTTAGGAAGAAACATTTGGACACTCACCTTTTCTAACCTTATAGTGCCTCAAAAAGTGTCCAAAAGCTTTTGAACAAGATACAAACATGAAGCAAAAGATTTTATCCAGCATTTCTGCCACAATAGTGCCTTGCACTTTCCACCACCTCCACTATGCCCAAACGAGACTAAACTTTCAGGATAGACCCCTGTGGCCCAACAGAGCCTTCCCCGGGAGCAGTGAAACTTGACTGTGTGGGAGACAGGACTTCCTCCAGCAGTGACTGCAGTGAGCTCTCCCACCGACTGAGGACAACCAGAAAGCTGCTATTCTCTACCCTGTTTTCTACAGCAAGCATATGGCAACCCTTCCCAAGCACAGCCCTTCCTGCCCACACTTCCCTCCAGGAGAGGACAAGGGAGCAAACACGGGGCAGATGTTTGTGAGCCACTACGTGCCTCGCGGTGCCGCAGCAAGGAGTGCGGTGTCAGGTCCTCAACAGACCTGCACTGGGCCAGGAATGCAAGACAGGGCTGGCAGCAGGAGAAAAGTAGGAGAAAGCCTGAGGTGAAGAGGAAGGTCCTCTGTGCAGACATCGCACTGACCCAGTACAAGATGCAGCTGACTTGTATTATCCTAGAGGTTTTGTGCTGAATGATCCTTGCCTTCAGGTTTCTGCTCTATTATCCCTTCAGGCTATGTTCTCCCATTTGCCAACTCTCAAGACAAACCATCCTGACTCTCCTCATCCCCATCTCCTGTCCAGCCTTCTGGGTTTCAGGTCTCCATTGCTCTCCTTTCTTCTTCAAATGTCTGTTTCTCCTTTAAAGTTTTCCCCTAACAGTATTCTCATGGAGTTAAATGAGGTTTTATCACTGAACTACCCCCAGCAAACACCCATTTTGTGCTCTTCAGCAGTGAAAGTGTCAGGAAGGGAGTCAAGTCTGTTCTAAGACAGCTTATCTTTATTCTGACCTTGATAGCAACCTTCTGTCTTTTCTTTTTGTTTTGTTTTCTTTGCATCAAACTCTTTGTTTGCCTGAAGCCAAAGGAACAAAATATTATGTGAAACAGTAACATCTCAGAAGCAAAGCAAGCTGCAAAAGCTGTTTGTCTGACTGCAGATGACAGATTTAGGAGACTGGCCGTCATCAGAAGTGAAACAATGTGTTGGTGTGACAGTGGATTATGAGCAAAATGCTTTTTCTTCTCCTAAGTGCAGCGAATACAATCAGCTTCATAGAATCATAGAATCATAGAACCACAGAATGGTTTGGGTTGGAAGGGACCTTAAAGACCACCCAGTTCCAACCCCCTGCCATGGGCAGGGACACCTCCCATTAGACCAGGTTGCCCAAAGCCCCATCCAGCCTGGCCTTGAACACTTCCAGGGATGGGGCATCCACAGCTTCTCTGGGCAGCCTGTGCCAGTGCCTCACCACCCTCTGAGTGAAGAATTTCCTCCTAACATCTAAGCATCTTCTCCTAGAGAGGCTTTTTTGGTGGAGCTGTGCCCAGCAGCATGGAGTGAGGTAGAGAACAGCAGATCGTGCTGACTTTAAAGGGGCTCTGTAACTGAATTCATTTACTTCCATCAGCAAACTAAGTCCTCGACAGGTGAGTATGCAATGGCTTCATGAACTGCCAAGATTCATAGCAGAGTTATTTAAGGACTTAGATTACAACACAGAAGTAGAGATGGAGAAGAGATCACACAATTACAGGGCAAATTACAGCGAGAGAGTCCCAGGTGTGTTTTATGTGGTTTACATTTAAGATGGGACTTCCACAGATTCAACTGGGAAACTAATATGCAAGCTGGCACTCCCTCTGGTTTCCTTTGGCAGCTTGCAGACTATGACTGTACTTCTTTGCCCTTTTTGTCTTAACCATGAGCATCACATTTAACCTGAATGGCATTTGGTGAAGTTAGAAAGCAGCAGCTAGCCTTTTCTCCTCCTGTGCATGAATAGAAGGCAGAAAATAATTCTTTCAGGATGCCATCTGAAGCTCCATGGTGTCAGCTCCCAGGCAAGCCAGATCAGATTCAGTAAGCTAACAATGAATCAAGTTGTTTTTCTGACCAGTGATCTCTCCATAGCAATTCCAAACCAAGCTGTGCACATGGGCAAGCCTGCCACAGCTGAGATTTCCTCTAAGCACAGCCAAAAGAAATATTCCCTTTGCCTTTGCAGATCTTAGGGTCAACACTCTGCACTGGGAATTCAGTCAGTAATTCTGACGGTGAGCAAGTGAAAAAAAAAATGCAATCCTCTACAGCAGTACTGGCTTTGTACTAATCCCAGCAGCAAGCAGAAATAAAGTCCTTGTTTTGTTGTGAAAGTGGACTAGAAGCACACAGTGGAAACAAATCTGTTGAATAAGAAGTGTTCTAAGAGAGAGATTGAAGAGAAGAAAAACTTTGACACAGATGATAGCTTATTACCGTCCCTGTTTCTGAACTGTTCCAGCTTCCAACGCTTCAAACCTAAATATTTCATATATTCCAGGGATGAAGAGTAAGAAAAAAAGCACTCTTCTCAGCTGTAAAGAAAGCCTAATCATAATCTTTTTTTTAAAAAGACAGGACAAAAGTAAAAACAAAGCTTGAAGGCCGACAAAGAGAGGAGGTGTCTATGCTGAGAGCCTCTTCCCAGCAAGGTGACACTTCTCCCTGGAGGAGGCTGCTCTCGTGGGCTCTGCATGCCAAAGTCTAGTCAAGTTCTACCACTTTGGCCACCCTGGTTAACATCCAGAGCCAAGCCCTGGGACTGACTGAGTCACTGACTGAAGCGGACACCCTGTCCAGGGACTTGCTTTCTAGGAGTACTCAGTGCTGGAGATGATGGGTGTGGAGCTTTTGCTGATCGTTTGGAGCATTATTTCAATTAAAGTGGGGTTTAGCCTAACCCCACAAAGACTTTTGCCCAGCAGAACACGGCAGGTCTGGCACAGTTTCCCAGGAGCTGACTCCGTTTGCAAAGGCAGAGGTCTTAATTCACTGACCTGCGAGATCATTTCTAATTCTATGTTCCCATAAGACCTAAGGCTTTGGTGACTGTATTAGCCACACTGCACTGCATGTGTATACATTTGCATGTCCAGGTACTTGTTTATTCCTTTCTTTTCCTTTTTCAGAGTTCTGACTTGAGAACTTAATCAATTGGTAGTAAGGAATGAGAAATGTCTAATTTAAAACAAACCAGAATCTTCCTTTATTTATACTGCAGTAGAACTTAATACATGGAAGACACTTGCCAAATCCCTAAGAAGCCATTGCTATGCTCTTTAAAAATACAGGAGCCAGTATCAGGCAGATGAACTCACTCATAGGTAACATAATTGGAAATTTTATATTAGATTATTTTGTTCTTAATAATGGGCTATGTTACATTGGCTTTGTTTTATGCAAACTTACTGAGATATTACTAAGTTAGTGAAGATGAAATGGCAAAAGAAAAGAGCTGTCAGGCTGTTTTACTCACTTTTCCTTTTGCTTCCATTGTGAAAGGGCTGCATCATTTGAAAAGAATGGAGCCAGGCAGTCCAGAGAACAAAGGCTCTTAATTGTTCAGGAGAGCTTTGTTACTTTTCTAATTGGTCTTCAAAGTCACGGGCTTGCAGTCTCTACATAAGTGAGGGCTGCACAGGGTGGTCTAGACAAAGAATAGGCTTCAGCCTAGTGGGGTTGTTGGGGGGGGGAGAAAAGCACATCTTTGAACTAAATCTGAGAAAGGAGACATCACTTTCTAGAACCACTAAATGTTGAATGAGGAATAACCAGTGTCTCAACATAACAAATCACCCTTCAGGTCCACTTTTCTCCCACCAAAAGGAGAGAAAACCCTTTCTAAACCTTTTGCTGATGTTGACAAATACCTACAGTTCAGATCCTTCCAAAAGACAGACAAGCTCTTTTCCTGATTGCTGTGTGATCACCTTATTACTACTTTTGCTCACTTGGTTTTATAGCAAGGTAAGTAAGAAACTGTAAAGTTTACTAAAAATACAGGTACTTTATGGTGGAGGAAAAATAAGGACAGTGATTCTCAGCACTCAGCCTTTGGAAATAAAACAAACAACCGGGAACTACAGGCTACTCATACCTACATCTATCCATATCCATGAGGTAGTTTCTTTCCTCTGCAGAGCTATCTCCCTACAGTGCCTAATAATTTTTTCACCCCTGAGCCACATTGCTGTCAAGTGGTACACATAAACCTACCTCTAAAAGCCCCTTACAGACTGCATCTACTGCTGAGTGTAGACGTTTCTGTTCTGTATGGATAAGGCCACCTTAAGCATACTCTGTCCTTCCCAATACTATTTGGGGCACAAATGATCTGTGATTCTGGCACCTTCAGTGTGCAGTAACAACTGTGACCACCTGTAGGATGCCGCAGCAAGGTCATGAAAAGCTGCACGTACGACTTACTATTTTGACAGTTTTTTTTTACTGGAAGCCTAAATGGCAATAAGAGGAGCTTGGAGTTATCTGCCCTCTGGGATGTGCATGTGTAACGGCAGTTTTTGTGTGTGCGTGCATGACACATTGTATGATGATAACAATCCACTCCTGGGGTACCATGTAAACCTGTAACAAAAGCTAAAAATGTTTGCTGGAAGAAAAGCTTCGGCTACACAAGCAGCAAATACAAAATTCAGGTGTTCTCTGAAATGTTACATTTGCATAACCTCTCTGTTTATAGCAAGCACCAGTCGTGCTCTTGCCAAGTGCCACATTCATCTGCAGTCCCATCAGGATCCCTTGATTTCTTGGACTTTTACTGGAAGATGCAATAACAAGGAGCCATGGCTGGGGGACAAACCACGCATGATGTGCCAAAGTACGAGGAATACTGACAGTGTGCGTAGACGTATGACTGCATTAGGCAGGAAAGCCTAAATCAGGTTACAGCAATAGTTACAGCAGCAACACCTGTAGTCCAGGCTAGCAAACCAAATACATACCACTGCACCTCAGCAGGGTCATACAGACCATGTTAAAATCTGTGCTGCCACACTTCTACTGCTGTGAATGAGATCAGAAGCACATATTCCTTCCAGTGCTCCAATCTTAACTCAGATTACACTGTAGACACAACTATAAAGCCAGCTGGATGTAGCAACATATTCACCCCAGTCCTTTACAATATCATCTCCTCGGAGGCTCTTTGTGACAGATGCATGGAGACATTTTAAGAGGCATTACTGAAGAGCATTACCTGCACATCACAATTCTTAACTCACTAGAAAACTTCAGTATCAACCACAGGGTAGTGTGTTTTGAATCTCAGTGACAGCCAATTCCACAGACAGCTGTCCCTGGGTTTGTTGTGCTCAAGATAGTTCTCTTTTAGGGCTGATATATGTGTTTTACATGCTGCTCATTACTTGCTGCCCTTTGATTTTGTATTTGGAACATAAATAGCATTGCATGGTGGTATACAGAGGAGACCAGTTCCTCCCAAAGCAGAAATCACTTATAATAATTAAAACTAAGGAGAAATAATTCTTTAAGCAAAGTTTTGCTCATATGTTTAGTTTCTGTTGAGGACCAAGGCTTCTTGCAATTTCTTTGCCTTCCTGCACATTTCAAAATTAGCTTGAAGTACAATTCAAGTACCAATTGCTAACACATGTATTAAACCAACACCTCTGCCCATACAGCACTTTTTCCTGCAGTGCCTGAACGCAGCCCCATTAAAAGTCCAGTTAGAGGAAAGGAAGAGCACCCTTACCTGCCACACTGGATCTGTATGCTTTCCTGACTTAGCACTACTCTTGTAGCTGGGCTGGGAGGTTGCCTTCTTCAGGTTGTAGATGGCCACGTTGCCGTCATAGAAGCCCACTGCCACAAGGTAGGGGTGGTCATTATGGATGTCCAGGCACATGATGCCACTCTCACTGCTGAAAACATACTCCGGGAAGGAGGGGTTCTTCATGGTGTAGAGCAGGAGCATGCCATGGCTCTGCTTCATGAAGTCATCTAAACAAGAAGTAGTTTTTGCTGTTAAATCAGTTTATACGATTCTCTGCTATTGAGATACATGGTCTGACAGCACCCACCTATGCCTAAAACCAACCTGAACGCAAGGCTATGTGGGAAAGACATCAGTCACAGAACCGAATGGTCATGTTGGGATGCCTGCATCTGAACATCCTTTCCTCCATTGATATGGCAGGTATGTGGGGCTTATGCAGAAAAACTACTGGTTTAGCAGTTTTTTTTTCTAGGAGGAGACTTGAGAGGCCTTGGAGGAAAAGTGTGTTTGAATCTCCTGGACACGTCTTTCTTTGTGCTTGGATTTCATTAACATTGCACACATTGGCAATATTTGATATTAAAGCCTCCACTCTTTCTTCAGTGAAAAGCATTTCATTGAAGAATCTGTAAAGCATCATATCCACTGCCATTACACAGAACTATACAATGCACAAGTCACTGCAGCTTTATTTTCAGTTTATGTCCAACATCTCTTTGTTTGGCATAGAAGCTCTCTCTTGCTAAGACCTCCCATTTTTCTTTCCTGCTTACTTCCACCTCTCCTTTGTGCTGCCTGAAATTAGCTCTCCCTATTCTCAATAGGACCATCTTCCTTTTTATTATTATTATTATTATTATGTCCTGACTGTCCTCTGCAATTCTCAGTTCTTCTGCTTGTCTAAAAAACAATTTCCAAATTCTTTTAAAGGGGAAGAAAAGCTGTTGATGTAGATAAGCTCCCCAGAAGCAAAGGAGGAGCTTTCCTAATCTATCAACACAGTGCTCTCTCTGAGGGCATCCTAGCTATCTCTCCAGACACTTGTTTTCCTGTCAAATACCCTCTGGTACATAGTATATGGGAAACAAATTTATTGTTTTCTGTGCTTCGAGTACCTACTACACATCTTATTTCTGGAACAGTCATCTCCTTTTAAAAGTGCTTCTTGCCTTGCCTAACATTTTGACCACGCTGTAGGATAAGGACTTGGTAAATGTGTACCCCGGAGAAAACACTAACTTCAGAGAACTTTTCTTGGCAGCAGGCTGATCCCAAATCGGCACACATACAGACGTTGCTTGCCTCAAATTTACCAGGGCCACACAGAACATCCAAAGAACTAGTAAAGCAACTCACACATCAATAAAACTACTAGTGCTGCTTTGTATTTGGATGGTGGAAATACCCTAACTTTTCAAGTATGCAGCACTCCTTTTTACGGGTCCTTCTGTACACTGGGGCCAAGCAGGGAAAAGGGTTTCCTTATTTTGTAGAAAGGTGAGATTCCAATACTGGCATCGCTTTAAATATATTTGAACCCAAATAATATTATTAACACATTTTTTGGAAGAGAGGGAAGCTTATTCCTAGAATTCTAGCTGAAAAGGAAGCGAACATGTTTTCTCCATCAGAGATTTGCCCTGTCCTTAGAATTCGCAGAATTGTCTTTGTTCTTAGCCAACTAATGTCATTGAACTGGTATTAGGCTGAGGTCCAGTCCTGATAAAGATGAATCCCTCCCCTCCCCAGCAGCAAAAACACTTGGGAAGGCTGTGGAAATGACCTACCAGGAACAACTCATATCAGAATGGACTAGGAAGTCAAATCTGTCAGATAACCCTCGAACCCAGGTTGATTCATTCTCTTATTTCTACTGGAGTGTGCTGAACAGCCAAGCATATTTCCAAACAGTCTGTGGTGCACTTCTGTTTTCTATCTGTTGGCACTGAACCAAGGGGTCTCAGATGTTTGTCCCCCGTGCTCTCTGCACAGACAGCAGAGAGACACACCTTCAGAGGGTGATTCAGCCCACCAAAGATCCGAATCGGTTCCTGGAAGTGTTTCTTCCTCTGCTGGTCTGGCGGTATCATAGGCCAGCCATATTCCACAAGTGATGGAGCAGGCATTTATTAGGTAAAATAACTCAGCAGCTTCAGCAAGTCCACATGGAGGTTAGCCTGAATGGAAAAGGAAGGCCCTATGAAGAAGCCCTACCAGAGCGAAACATGGGATACAGTTTGCAGATTAAGACATCCAAATGCAAGTCTACCTGTGGCTGTTTGAGCACTCAGAGGCTAAGTTCCCACTAGGATCAGTAGAGATAAACCAAGCTACTTCACTAAGTGCAGAAAACCCACCTTAGAGAAGATTCCTATATTTGGTCTGCTGATTTAGTCTCTGGGCTCCATTGACTGCAATGGCCAACCCTCCACTGACTGTTAAATCCATCTGAATCCAAGAGTTGAATCCCACCCATTGTCTCCTTTATGTTATGAAATACAGGGGATGTGGGTTAAATCACAGTGTGTGAATACTACACATAAGTCTGCTTAATATGATTGCTAATGTACAGCTTATGCCTGATGAAAGGCAAAGTGAAGAGAATAATCCACAATTAACACTGAAGCATGGCACATAAATCCCAGTAAAACAATAACCTTCTGAGAGCAGTCATATAAATCCATTTCAATTAAGGGTGAATTGTCAGCCGGAGTCCTAAGCTGTGACATACCAACATGTTCTTTGATAAATGAAAAAACAGACGTATTTCATTAGTGATATTCAATATTCCAGAATGGCAGGGACCACACATAACCCAAAGCAGCATACCTGCGGTATAGCTTTAAAGCACAGACTCTTCAACAAAAAGGCTTGTGTTTCTCAGCAAAACCTAGCAGAGCACTGCAGTGTGGCCCAAATCTTGCACAGTCTGTCTCTGAGGACGCAGGGAGCTTACTGAAACAATGTTAGAAGAACACAGAGCACACAGCAAAGCAAAGGGCACAGACCCTAGAGCTGGCAGCGGCTGCACCACTGCTGGAGCTGAAAGCAGCAACGTCAGACCTGAGGCAGCTGCGCTGCTCTGCACTGCATGGATGCACCAGCGTGCGCTGGAAGAGCAGAGAGCACCTGCCCCATGCAGACCCACAAAGTGCAAATTGAAATGTGGCTCTTTTGCTGAGATACAAGGGTTGGAGACACTAGGGACACTAGACAGTTATCCTGACAGGCATGCCAGCAGGAGATGTTCTTCCCCCGTACAGGAAGACGCAAGGCAGTACAGCAGAAAGAGGAGAGTGAACAGACTCTTGCTGTAATGAGGAAGAGCTGTACGTGATGAGGATCCTCAGTGTTCATCTGAGCAGAGGTTACGTTTCAGACCCTGACACGTAACAAGTGTATGTGGGAAGAGAAGCTTTGCTAATGTAAGATGCAAATAGCGTTATTACTGGTCTCAACCTGGAGAGCTGAGCTTGTAAGTATCGCATGCAATCAGAAATAGGTTTCAAACCAACTATTACTGCTGTCTAAAATATTCATCTGCATTTCCATACAGAGCTGGGCAGATTCAACCTAAACCCTTTTCAGAAAAATACTGATTCAGTGGGAGCACAGTACCTTGGCATATCATTGTGATATCACCAAATAGCTCATGCAAACCAAAACCAAAAATTTGAAAAGCATCTAAATCATTCATTCTGATATTTACTAAGCGTCTGTTTTAACAGATTTTTCATTTATACTTTTCTTAGCTGAATTTAAAAGCATCACTAAATGTTCGATATCTGTTTGTTGGACAGAAATTTTTGATCTGCATCATCTTTCGGTTTTGGTTCACCAAAAAATCCATGAGACATGCATGTTTCTTCTCCGTTTCTTACAAAATGATTGGTGGCCAAACCTGGAAGCTCAACGCAACAGTATCCTCAAGTTAGAGGCCAGTGCCAGTTACAATGTAAAGGTAAAGGGTAAATCCTGTATTCAGGTAGTAAATCTCAAAGTGGGAACCCTCACTGGTCACGAGTCAAAGCAGAGATTTTTACCACACAAGAAGCTAGTGCTATAGTTTCTTGTGTCATAAACTGGCAAATTATTTTCTCTCTGGAGGATTTAAAACCCCAAACACTACAGCCTGACATCTTAGATCCTATGATACATGGCTTTTTTAAATCAAGACCACCAGCTGTCTCACTGATACAGCTTGGATCAAGAAATCGCCACGCTAAAAGGAAATACTGCTGCTTAAAATCCATCCTTTCTCCTCCAAGAGCCCATCTGAAAAAGGAAGCAAGATGGAGAAGCACGGCTGTGAAGAGCTGCTTGTTTCTGAGCATCACAGCTGCACAAGCACATCTACATTCCTTCCCTAGATATGCCCACACTTTGGTGAGCTTGCTGGCTGGGGCTCTCTCCTTTAGGCTTGGATTTCTGAGAAGCCAAGGGAAGGGGCTGGCTCTGCTTTACACCCAGTTACGTGATCTCCTCCAGGGAGAAGAGATCAGTTTCAACAACAAAACTTCTGGTACCCAAAGAAGTGGCTCAGCTGTTTACTCGCCTTTCAAATATTTGAAGGGTAGGGAACAAAAAAGGTTATCTGCAGGCCAGCAAATGTTCCCAAGCAAATTATTATTAGTACCCAATTCTATAAAACCCTGTGCACAGCCTAAGCCTACGCCTGTGCTACAGCCTGTGCAGCACAGATGACAGAGCAAGTCACAAATTAATGAATTCTCAATACATTTTTTTTTTCCTCTCAGTGAGCAAAACCTGTGCAGCGTGGCATTGAGCACAGGTTAATCTACCCCGCTGCGAAACATGCTGGGTGAGCGTGTGCTGCTTCAGGGAGACTCCTCACTTACCGAAATAGCTCTGCCAACTCCACACTTCTCTGCGGTCACAGAATGGGCAGGCCATAAGAAAGGAAATGGCTGGCACTTCGAGCTTCACTGTGTGCCAAAAGTTCAGAAAAATCAGAAAAGAACAAATCTTTCCAAGGAGCTCAGAGAGCTTGGGCATGTGTTGAGTGTGTTTTCAAAGGCTCATGAGGACTAACAATAATAACTGGAAGTTTTATAGCACTTCAGAGTGCTTTAAGCATGCATCCGCAGCACCACTTCTTACAGCCAAGGGAAAGAGAAAGGTGAGGGATTGTCCAAGACATTACAGCAAGCTGGAGAACAGGGAGCAGAACCAGGGCTCTGCTCAAGGTGGCCCATCCCAGGATCCCCAAGAGCTTTAAACTGGAATCACTGATGCCCATTTTGTTTCTATTTCTTAGAATGTCCACAAGCACTCAAGTATATTGCTGTGTTGATACAAACCCTGACCACTACGGATCTGGCTGGGAACCACACTGTGGGCAGGGAAAAGACTAACACCAAACCATCTGAACAGTCCGTTCTCAGAAAAGAAAATGTTTTGAGAATTCATTACTTTGTAGCTCAGGGCCAGAAAGCCTGGCCTTCTCTATTTCACAGCTCACAAATGTTACAGGTACATCCTGTTTTGGACCCTGTAACTTGTTTTTGGCTAGTACATGCATTCTTCACTCGAAGATCTCCAGAGACAGAGAAGCCACTGTTTCATTTTGTAGTTTGTTTGAATGCTCGATCACTCTGAGTGATTAAAAAGTCTCCTCCTTATCGGACTTGTCTGGCTTCCCACTGTTAATTCTTACTCTGCTCATCTCAGTTGGATGAAGGACTTCTTTCGTATCTGGCACTTTCTCTTCATTAAGATACTTTAAAACTGAATGCTTGTCAGCTTTCAGCACATTTTTGATAACCTTCACAGCCTGAACTCAGAAATCCTATTTATTTTCACCAGCCTGGCATAGAGCTCAGCAAAAAGCTGGGAACCATCACAAGCTTTGCCACACCAGCCAAAGGCGCTGCCTTCACAGCTGCAAAGCCGCTTCTCAACAGATGTGGAGAATTGTAGAATATTAAGAAATTTTCCACAGATACGTGGAGGACATCACATAGCTAAGACTTGTGCTAGGGCCAGACAAAATTCACTTGCAGCCAGCATTTCAACTGGGTATTGTTCTCTCCCTACCTGTAAGGCATCTTCTGCAACACTTGAATCAGCTTGCGGTTCTTTACTGAACTATCTACAGTTTTTTTTGCATCCTTTGAAATTTGTTGGCTCCAGAACCAAACATAATATTCCAGTATCAATCTCACTAATGCTTAAATCATCTCTCAGCTGCCACCCAGGACTCCCTGTTTGCACTCCAAGATCATGTTCACCCTCCTTGCCAAAATATCACACTGGGAACTCAAATTTATTGCTTGTCCACAAAAGCCTCCTTTTTTTTAAGAGTTGCTGCCTTCCAAGACACAGCACTCCTCCTTGTTTGGAGAGATATAATGTTATATTTGGCTGCATCAAAATGTGTTTGGTTTGAATAATTCCAGTTTACGACAAGATTAATCATTCTGTACAACAGCCCTGTTCCCAGCGTGATTTACAAGTCCACCTGCCTTTTCATCAGTCACACATTTCATCTGTCGTGAGTTTGTATTTCCATCCCGAGGACCAACAAAAATAATGTCTAGATCCAGGGCCACCACTGATCTTAACAGCACCCCCTCCGAGACGCTGTCTCAGCTGATAATTCCTCCGGCATTTATTTTCTGACATCTGTCAGTGGAAGTTGAATCCTGCTGCTCAGACCTCTTGTGCTGGGCTGAGCTCAGCGAGCATTTCCCAGCCCCAGGGTTAAGCATACGCCCTCCGGTCAGCAGCAAGCTCTGCAAGCTCGGAGCAATCCCATCAGTCCTGTGTAGGCAAATCACAGCTCATTTTGTTTTATGCTGATTCAGATGTCTGAATGCCACATTTAACATTCTGCCTGACACCTTCCACCAACCACTGGACTAATTCCTGGTACTCTTGATTGAATTAATGTTATTAGCTGTGGCTCTGTTTAGGAAGCACAGTTTGGATAGAAGGGAGAAAAAACAGGATTTTAAAGTCTTTTGGACATTTTAGAAAAGACAAAATTGACAGGTGACAAGGCAGCCTGTAATTTACATACAACCTGAGGCCGTGCCACAGTCCTAATAACTGCTGCGGGCTCCACACATGTCAGAGGCAAGACGCACTTCAGAAACACAGACTGACAGATAAAAACAGCCTGTATGGAAATAAGCTGTCACGTATGTTTGCATCTACCCTAAAATACAGTCTGGCAAAGTAATACAAGAGACACTGCAGTCAACTGGGACAACAGAAACTAAAGATTTAGGAAACACCTGGAGTAATGCACTGTTTGTTACTGCACGCTATAGCAGAGGCTCAGAGGCAGACAAGTGCAGGGGAGAACAGGATGAAAAGATGCAGCACCTTCCTGAAAACAGCAGGAGTGTTTGACTTGCAGCTTGGCTCTCCCCTAGTTCACATGAAGGAGAGCAGGTGAGCACTAGAAAAAAAAGGAATATGTGACTGTGCTGAGTTTGCAATGCTCCAGGTAATACCAGACTTTTCTCATTCTCATCAGATGGGGCTTTGCATTATAGGTTTAGCAGGCACTACAATTATTTTTAAACTTTGCTTCTTTAAATAAGATATTCACAAAGGTTTGGTTTTACAGTGCAAATAGTAATAGTGCAACTGCCCCTATGTTATGAATGCTAACTTACACTCTGAAGAAATTCATATAAAAGGGAGAGAGAGTCCACATGATGAAGGCACAAGATTAGCAACTGGGAGATTTGTATTCCAGCCCCTGCTGTGCCAAGACCAGCTAACGTGGTCTTAGTCCTTTCTTCTCCATGCTTCTCACAGCACTCTGAGGATACACATCCCAGAGGAGAGAGGAAAAAGGTGACTGATGGGGGCTATAAAAGTTCCATACATCAATAATGTCAGAAGCAGCACTCCTGTTGTTTTCAGGAATACATTCGTGTTTTGACCCTCAGACTGACAGCCCAACAATCTCGGATAATGCACAGCTCCTCAGAAGCCGGGGGTGAAGGGCACTTCCCAGCTCCAATGCCCAGCAGGACGCCTGTCTCCGCAGGGCACTCCGGAGCTGGGAAGCCAGGCAAGTGCTCATCCTACCGGCACACATTTGGCAGCAGCCGGCTCAGCCAACTGAACTCTTGCTCCTGCCTTGCTTGTTTTGGTCAGCTTAAGCTGCAGTCTTGATAGTGTTTTACTATTTAATACCTGAGGCTCTATTTCCTCTATCCCTGTTCTAAAAAACTGGCGTACTTAATAGCATTTGCAACCAACTAAATATTTAAGAGTGCCATCAAGTGGCCAAGTGCTTGTTAGCAGCGGGGGGCTTCCAGGAGGCTCACACCATTCAGAAATCCCCAGGATCGCGCAACAAACAGACCTCTATAAATGTGCCACCTTTGGATAATCACACCAGCCTGCTGTTACTGCAAACAAGCCAGGCCGCCGGCATCTCAGTATTCCTGACCTGACGAGCAATGAGGGGGATTGCACGCTCTGCAGGAGATGCTTATGTATTCTATAATTAAAGGACAGACACATTAGAGTTTTATGACGGTGCTGCAGCCTCTTGAAAGCAGACAGATGCCTGATGAGATGGACGCGTACAGCCTAGACGGTGGAGGAGGCAATTAGGAATGATACTGCAGCTCAGAGAACTTTTCTGAAGACATTTGGCGGAAGACCCAGATTCGACTAAGGAGCACAGAAGAAGCAGAGTTGTATGCACAGGCCAACCTGCAGTCAATTTTGCACAGGCATGTACTTCAAGCAACACTGAATATGAGAGCAGCCATTATAGCTCAGACACGTGCCCCTATCCCATTTTCAGCAGTGGTTGACATCAAATGCTTATGAAAGTGTATAAAAACAGAGCATCAAAAAAGTGGTATTTTTTCCAGAATACTGTCTAGGCCCCTATTAATTTGTGGTTAGGCATCTCCCAGGTCCCTAGAGGTCCTCTTCTCCCTCCCCTCTGCAGAAGCCAGCTATCGATGATGAAATCTGGATGGTATCTTTCAGCATTCCTCTTTGTGCATGGCTGGAATATAGACCAGCTATTCTCACAGTAATTTATTTTTCTTTTTTTTTTGGCTTGCTTTTATTTTTAGTGCATAAAATACTATGCAGCTGAAGCAGGTCTGTGAAGCATATGATTGGTGATTAGTGTAACTGGCTTTTAAGAGCTACTAAAAGAACATTCCGGAGCAAAACTATTAGTTTACCAAAAAAATTAATAAAACCAAAGTAAATTCTGTATTTGTTAGTCTCAAATAAAATCAGTTCACAATGTACATGGCAACAAAGCAACAGCTTTCAATCCTTTGATCAGGTAACAAAGGCAGGGAAAAAAAAGGCAGTTATGGCAAGATGAGAGAGGATCCTTCCAAGTGAAATTTCTGAACAGCAATTAGCTGTTATGAGAGAATGGAACTGGTACAGAAGGCTCACATAAAGCATCAAATACCTGTGCATACCATGGGCCAAATTTTGGCTCACACTTAGATATGATGGGAATAGGGTGAAAAAAAAGGGGGGAAAAAAACACAGAATCACTGAATAGCTGAGGTTGGAAGGCACCTGCGGAGATCATCTAGTCCAACCACCAGATCAATTAGAGCACATTGCCCAGGACTGTGTCAAGTCAGGTTTTTTTGCTTATCTCCAAGGAGATATCTCCACATGCAACGTGGAGGTTAAAATCCAGATATTCCTGGGTATCCTGACAGTTTAGCGGCCTACCAAAAGCTACCAAGCATGAAGTGAAGAACACAAAACTATGACTGAATTCCCTAAATGCTGATCAGCAGGGAGAAATTATAGTATATATTGAACAATATGTATTTTTGTTGTGCAGTGGCAAAAGCCAAAGGCAAGCTAAGAAGAGTTTTGATGTCTCACAAGTTTCAACTCTAATGAAAACATTACATTAGATAGATTTCCTTCAGGTTTATACTGATCCCATCTGTTGCAAAATGATCCTCACTCATCTCCAGAACAAAAGACAGAAGAGAAAAGTCTTTGAAGAAAAAGCCTTTAATGGGGCCTTACACAATTTCTTTGTACCATTCTGACCTAGGAATAACGACAAGCTATCTAACTTCAGGAGCTTACAAAGTAACTTACATATTGCTAGAATTAATGATGGAACAAGCCCAGTGCAGATTTGTAAATTCTAAGGCCAAAGGAGTTCATTGTGATGAATAAATTCCGTATTTGTTCCTATGCTTAATTACTTTCACCATTAAAAAGTAAATTTATTTTCAGCTCCCTGAGATCTCTGAATTCTACCTCTAAGTTGCTGGATTCCATCCTAGATGAAAAAGTATGATGAAAGAGTTCTGTTCTGTAAGATATCTCCTTTTTTTCCCTTCAAGTGGAAAAGGACAGTAAGCAAATCACTACTTAAACTTCTCTTTAATCAGCTAAGTTGAGCTGCTCAAGTATTTCACTGTAAGGCAGAGTTTCCAGACATAAGTCATACTGTGGCTTATCTCTGAACTTTTTTCAATTTTAACGTTCATTGCGAAGACTGAACTGTTAATAACTAGATACAACATTCCAGTAAAGGTCTCACCAGTATCACACACAGAAGTGGCACCTCTTCCCTCCTGCTGGTCTCTGCTTAGTGAAAGCATACAGCACCCTGTGTCAGACCTCCTCAGGTGAACTTTTGCAGCTGCCTAGTGGCTGTTTTAGATGGAGCTGGAAGTTTTCATTTTAGAATCATAGAATCATAGAATTTCCAGAGTGTACATCAAGATAGGAAGAATAATTTCAAGTCCGGTTTCATGACAGACATAAAACAATCTAACCATGGGCTGCTGCTATAAATGCTGATCTCTCTTTTCCTCTGCCATTTCTTCTTACACCCTCTTTCTTTTAACTCCGATCTGCTTGAAAACCAATCATTTTAAATGGCACTGTCATCTTAGGGCACTGATGGCGATATTGCATGCATGTAACATTTAATCTATGTAATTAGCAGTTCTGAAATGAAATCTAAAGAGAACTAGGTCTTCAAAGCTGCCTTGTGACCCAGCTCACAGACTGGCTATTAGCCAGTGAAGACAGATAGCTGGCTTAGTGAGTTTCCTGCTCTTTGCAGGAACAGAAGATGGTTGGGTCAAGTCAAGAGCTCTCTCCAAAACAGAAACATGATGTGAGAGCAGTGGTCTGGAGAAGCAGCACTTGAGGTTGAATAACGTCTCTGAAAAAAGTCTCTGGAGTCATTGCCCCTCAGTAGGAATTGCTGGAATACAGCCTCTTGTTTCGAGGACTGCCCTATGGGATCTGAGATGAATGCAGCTCTGGATACATGTTGTCTTCTCCAGGTCCCTTGCCACACAGGCTTGGCTTTTTCATCAGTTAGAATGTAAGCAGGATGGCCCAACCTCATTTGGGAAGACACAGACTATCAAGGCAAAAAGGAACTGAGATATCACAGCAATGGAGACCATTTAAGTATCTAAAACAGGCAGGCAGAGATCCTGCCCCCTCTGCAATCCCAGGCCACCATGGAGAAGCCCTCAGATCCACCGGCTCTGAAGCCAGTCTAAACAAACATGCATGACTGTAGCTCCAGGCTGGAAGACAAGGGCAACTAGAAATCAGCTCCGCTAGAAGTGCAGTGTCGCTTATCTAGCCCATAGCTATTCCTATCTTAACCCTTCTTGCAAGCCATGTTTGGCTTGGAGGAGAGTTAGATCTCGTTTGTTTCTTTATATTTTGTAATGGCCAGATGCCACAGCTGGAGCGGAAAGTGCTTCAAATGAACAGTAGAAAGCTGACCTCTGGTGTTGGGAACAGGGGTGCAAGGAAGACAGCAAGGAAGCCACACTCCCGTGCTCCTGAGCACTGCTTCACAGTGTGTAATTCTCTGGTAAGATAACTCACTAACATCCCTTTGGACAAATGAATAAAACCAGTTGACGAATGAAAGCAACATGTAGCAACAGGCTACAGTGTTTGGCAGGAGTACTGCTGTTTTCATTTCTGTGCTTTCATATCAATTCTTCCTCCACAAAGCATCTAATCAGCCGATGCTGTGCAGCATAAAATTAACGGTTTCGTTCAGAGAGCTGCCTCATGATGCCAGACAGCAGGGGGGGATTGTTTGTAAATACTTGATTAGAAAAAGCAAGCAAAATTGGCATGAAAACATGCACAAATTAATGCTGTTCCACTATCCGATAGGGATATTTATAATACAGAGAGGAAGGTGATGCCAGCCAATATTAACATATGTGGTATTACACCAAATCCCTTCTCCAGCGATTCTGCCCATACAAAGCCAGCATTTGCACAGATCCAGCCTGTAAACAGCTGATAGACAGGAGCTGACACATTATCCAGGGGATATATTGGGTCTTACATTGTGCTCTGTCATTACACAACACACGAAAGGGAGAGCACAGGAGCATCCTCAAAGCCTTTGTGTACACTCTTAGCCCTCTCTTTGCCAATTGAAAAAGGGGATAGGGCTTGGGGTGGCAACACTCCCTGCTTTCTTGGCACTGTGTCTTTTGAAAATTTCCCAACCAGGAGCAAAGTTTAACACCAGTCATTAACCCCGGCATGTCTCTCTGTGGATGCTTTTATGTAGCAGAACCCTATTTTGGGGAGGTGTTACCTTGCAGGAGTCTCTCTCCAAAGAGGACATAAGTAGGGCATAGTCAGTGATGAACTTCAAGATCCTCTGCATATACATCTACACAAGGAATTAAAAGGTCCCTGCTGCCATAAGGAGACTCTCCTCCAGAAGGATGTATCCATGCCCTAACACTTGGCTGAAGTGGGAAATCCTGCATCTAGTTTCTAGTCCAAGCTCTGGTCTTTTACTTCTGAATTTCAGATTTGGAGACATAACAAACCCTGTGGCAAGGGGTGTCAGGTGTCCTCTTGCATGCTTTTTCTCCAGCAAGTGAATCTGACAACGCTAGGACAGGATGCTTAAGAGGAGACAGAGTCCCCATCCTCTTGAGCATTAAGACACTGGTCTTAGAAGTGCCACATATCTGTCAGAAGCCATTAGGCAGAATTAAGCCTGTCCTGATATAGAGTAACCAATTTCTGAAGGCCCATTCCAGCCTGAATGTATATCATTCTTTAATTTCACATTTTGATTTGCAATAGCTGAAGATTAAAATCAGACCAATGCACTAATTTACAGTTCCTTCCAACAAATGAAGAAATACCTTATGTTGTGATGCAGAAGGCAGACATAATCAAATACCTTCCCAATGAAAACAGTGGGCTGAGTCTGATCTTGTTTATATAAGCAGAAATTAAATATAATGCCATAGCCAGAGAGTCTGGTAAGCCTAGTCATGAAATCAGAATACAGCCTAGCAGTATTTTAGATATTGCATGATTGCCCTCTCCTACCCAACACAGCAGGGAATGACACGACCACATGACCACATAAATACATGTGCCAAGTAAAAGAAAAAATACACAATTAGTCAGTTCAAATGGCACCCAGTGAGGCTTAGAGAAAGCTGAAGATTCAAGAAACTATAGAATTCAAATTGGGAAGACAATGGCTTGTTAAAATGTGAATCAGCTGGTGGTCAACATAGAACATGGTCCCAACTGACTATCATTTGTAAATTAATTGTTTTCTTTTCTGTGGCACCTACCTTGAGAGTCCAGTTGAAGTCATTTATACGCTGTAGCAGAACTCAAGAAACAGCATTACAGTCTTAGTATTCAGGCTGGGACTCCATACTGTCAGCTCTAACACCATATGCAAGAAATGATAAGAATTTGTTTCAAAGAAGAAAAGGAAATTGCAATTTTCAGAGCATGCTGTGAAGTCTGGAAGGCTTACAGGCTGTCAGAGATCCTGCAGTACAACAGGCATATAGGCAGAAGCTAAGCTCTGATGCCTTTAAAGTACGGAAGATCCCAGTGGGGCTTGGGGTTTGGCTGGAAATTTTGAAAACCTTTTTGCAAATCTGAAAATATAGCTCAAACTTTCCTTTGCAAAACTTAATTCATTCTTCTCAGTGGGAATCCAAATTCAGAAAAATTCATTAAAAAATCATAAATAGTTCAGCCACAACAGCAATCTAATTACTACAGATAAACTGAAATGCTTTAAAGAAAGCAAATGAACAGCATGGAGCATCAAACTAGCAAAGCTGGATCAGACACATGACTTACCAATGATTTCCTAATTGTATTCCAAGGATCAGAGTGGAGATGCAAGCTGGTCTCACAAAACATGTAAAATGACAAAAGTTGTAATTCATCAGATCTGCACAGCCATGAACCTACTGGGATTTTTCTCTGGTCACAGAAGTCCATTTATTTGGGAACCACTGCCTCTACATTCGTGAGAGGACACTGGTTAAAGAGCTGTGCAAGGCATCTTATAGACAGGAGCCAAAACAGGGCTGCCAATTCCTGCAATATCATGAGTGCTGCAATAGCAGGAGGTTTTTTTCCAAGCCTCAGCTACATTATTTAAACACTAGTTCTGCTTCTGCTTTGTTTCAGAACAAAACATTTCTAGCCCTCATGGCAATAAAGAAAGGTTTTAAAACACCAAACACATTCTACCCTGAAAGCACAGGAGGCAAATAAAAAGAAATCAAGTCTTATCATTTGTAATAATCTCATGATTTTGAGAGCCTGCCTTGTGATCTCTGAATACTCAGACTTGGCAATACCGTACCAACCCTCAGGGAAAATTTTCCTGACTGCCAAAGAATTTTCCTTATTCCCTGAAACATGAATTCCCAATGCTTATTAGTATTGCCTTTTCCACTTCTAGTTCTTCCTGTTTTCTCACTTTCATATGTCAAATAGCTTTTTGCTGAAGACTTCATAAATCCTTGCACTGCATCCAAAATAATTTAAAATACATTACTTTTATCAAATACAAAGACATATATCTTCCATCACTCCCTATTTCCTTAAATTCTGGCCCACAGACCAGAATTTACCTTCTTTTGCTTTAAGGGCAGCTATTAAAAGAAACAACTATTAGTTATTATACTTGTCAAGTTACTACATAAAAATAGAGAGATTTTCTTCCTATAGTGGCTTGTAACAACATTATTTACATATATGGTCTTGCCTTTAAGGGTGGCTGTGGCATGCGAGGGGCAGCTAAAGCCACAGAGAGAAGTTATGCAGAGGAATTTTTGCTTTCTTTATGCTATGCTTTCATGTTGATAGTTTTATTTACTATAATGTCACTCCAGGATTTACCAACATGCATGCTGCTCATAGTGCTGTATAACTCACATTCTCTGCATAGATTCTTCTACAGCGTGCAGCATTTTGGTATGAGAGCAACAAAGTTCAAGAAACAAAGCAATGAAAGTGGAAGTTCGGTTAATAACTAGTCCGTTTGGCCAGTGTAGTCCCAACAGTTACACCCCTGCTAATAATGTCTGTATGGAAGGCCTGATCACAAGCTTTGCAGACCTCACAGCTTGTGATTTATCTTTTCTCCATCTGAGCTAGAGAGAAGATAAATGATTTCATCTCAGTGCACAGATATGAAAGTATTGTCACAAAATATAGTAATCTAACACAAACAAACTGATTGGAGCAGCATCTTCAAGGGTACTTAAGCATTACAGCTGAAACACACTGAAATTTATTTCAAGCTGGTACATCCACTGCATCTCAGCCACGCAGTGATGTGCTCATTAAGAATTCCTGCAGCACCTTCCACATCACAGGATTGAAACAAGGATGTTTTCCATAGCATAAAAAAGAAACCCACACAGAAAATCCCCCTCTTTTGTCCCCAGGAAACCGCTTGCCAAATTACAGACTCCACACAAGGATTCACCATTAAAGTGACTTCTTAGCTTGAAAGACTTCAAATACAATTGAAAAATGCACATCACCCAATCATATCTAAGCCTGCAACGGTTAACATGAAGAAAATCATAACAGAATTCTGTACAAATGATTTGTATTATCATGGAGTTTTTCAACACCAACACTTAACTACAGAGGCTGCATTCCTATAGTCATGAAAAATCTTTTCACTATAGCTCTATCTTCTTATCAAGGATTATGAAACTTTTGAGCTTTAATAGTAACGGGCCGATTAACCACAGTAAACTATGCATTAGGCATTAAATAAAACTCATCAAGCCAGTGGCGTTCCTTATCCATGTGTGTCTGATTTCAAAACCACAGTTGCATCTGGAAAGAGGAAATCTCTGGGAATCACTGAATCCAGAGCCTTTTCCTGGCTGGCAACTATAGCAAATCCACAGCATAAGAAACTCTCTCTTAAACAACTATATGTGCCTGCACTGGCCTTAAATAGCTCTTTTGCCTCCTTGGCATTTATCACCCTTGATATACTTATGGAGCGCTATGGAGGTTAAACAAATCAATTAATTTAGTCCTCTCTTGTATAGAGGCTCTGCAATTCCTCTGAAGAAAGTGCCATATAAATCTGGTTTATTGTCAGGTGAAAGGATTTTACAAAATTCCCAACCTCTGTGAATCTACACATTTGTGAACCTCCACTGTGAAGTCCTAATGCAAAGAATTAAATCAAGATTGAATCTTCATATTCTTGCTACTGTTCTCTCTCTGATGGAAGTAGAAGCACTCAAATTAAGAAATCTGCTTTTTGGCCCATATGAAGGTTTTAGCAAGGAAAAATAAAGCAAGGAGAACAAAACCAAGTCCTTCAAACTACAAGTTAATAGGGAAAAATAGTTAAGTATCTGTCATAAGTAAAATCATTTTAGCTAAGTTACATTGGCTTGTGTTTTATCCAGACTTTACTTTGTTATTTATCTACCTAAATGTTGGGTTACTGAGGGAACAGAATATGTGTCGGGGTTGGTTACAAGAGTCACTGGATGTTCCTTAAGGGATGGGGAGCTGGTACCCAAGCACAGTAACACAGCCACCGGTGCAGGGGCCTCAGCGGCCCTTGAGCAGTGATGGTGCTGAGGGTGGTCAGGGCCACCAAAGCCTGTTAGCGCCCAGGGACCTGACAATACCTTTGTTACTTAGAATAGAGTGTGAGTAATAAACTTGATCCCGTGATTCTTGCTATGGAAAAGTCAAGATATGTTAAAAAAGTAACCTCAGTATTTGGCAGGGAGGGGAAATACAAAACCAAACAAATACTGTTTGGCTTAGAGAGCACAGGCATAAGAACACCTCTATTTCAGAAACAGAGTCTTTAAAGTACATGGAGCATAAAATGACACTTTTAAGAGACAGTGTATAGAGCTGTTTTGCCTGTCCTCAATATCTGTTGATCATCTCCTGCCAAGCCGAGAGATCTCTCAAGTATCAAAGGGAGGAAAGTCTTTTAGCCAATTTTCATTATGAGACCATCACCTTACCATCAACAGCAAAGAGAGTTAACCCATCTCTGCTTGGCTTCTGTTGTGCAAATGCTAAAAAAAGAATTCCCACAGTAACTTAAATGTAGCTGTTTTCGGGGGTAAAGCTAAGAAAGGGAAAGAGCCAGACTGGCTTTATCAAACAGGTAAGACTCTATGGCATACAAATGTTTAGTCTCCTGTGGACCAAAATGCATTAATCATACTGGGCCAGACAGAGAGGCAAGTGGATGGAAGTTAATGGCCTGCAATGCACCGGAGACACAACAGGATGGCTGAGCAGTTCCTTTGATCCCCAGGCTCTAAAAAATCTCTTAAAACATCGTTTTCCCCAAACACATGAACAGAGCTCTTTATTATTTCATGCTTAACAAAATGCTACAGCAAAACACTACATTATGAGTTGCCTTAAAATTAAATGAATTGAAAAGGTTAAGGCTAGAAAAAAAAATCAGGCGAAGCTCACAGTATTTAAACTACAAATCAGCAATTAAGTCACCAACTGAAATTTATCTTTCACATGATTCACTTAATGTATTATACTTATTAGGTTATATTTACTAACAGAGTTGACAGTATAATAGGTACTGTCAATTTTACACTCCCAGAGCATGTGTGGTAAGAGATATTTGGTATTTGGAAAACAGATTCAAAAGTGTTGTAATTTTCAGTGTAATTATGTTTAATTGACCACAATTAGTTCTCTCAATAAAACGTATGCATGCTGGCTTAAGTTTCTAACATTGATTCCACTAGGGAGGTTTTTCAAAGACCTCCAGACCATGGAGGAGGATACAGATGTTTTTCCTGTGAACTTTAAAGTCTCTAACACAAGACAGTGCAGAGAGCAGCCTCTAAAAAGGGTTGAAGACTGAATAAAACAGACTCCTGGAAAACAAAAGATATGAAGAACTTAAGATTTTTCTACATTAATTCTTGTTTTAAATCAAAAAGTCATGGCTGCCACAGAGCAAAACTTACAGACAAATATCACACCTTTAAAATTTCCGCATTTTAAAATTTCCAGAGATTGTGAATTTACCACATGACAAAACTAATTGTTCTCAATTACCCATCTGCTATTAAAAAGCCACACTTCGGCCTGAATTCACGCAGCTCCAGTTTTTCTTTGATCTTGTTACACCATTTGTCTGGGAGATTAAAGACCCCTTTGTTACATGATCTGTCTGCCCAATATAAAGAGTTAACACACCACAATCCAACTACCTAATAAGCTTCCCTTTGACAAAGTGAACAAACTGAGCTCCTTGACTTTGTTTCCCAGGTCAGTCCTCCCGTTCTTAGATTATTCCTTCATTCTTTTTTGAACACTTCCTAGTTTGTCACCCTTCTCCCTGGTGAGCCAAAACCAGAAGTGAGCATGCCTTTCCACAGGGATCATTCCAGCACTAAATAAAAAAAAGGCTCTTTTAGTGTCTCAGTTCCTTTGCAAAATTCCCATCTGTGTACAGCCCAGGATCTCAGAGGCCATTCCTAGCTCAGAGCAGCACTGGGGTTTCATCACTGCAGTTCTTAAGCCTTTTCTCTTAAATCAATGCTCCTCAAGATCACTGCCCCCATATGAATGTATGGCTTGAATTTCTTCACACATATGCTTGGTACACCATAATACAGAGTGATTTCTTGTACCAAGGGATTTAAATCACTCTGTATCTTTGATCTAGTTGTTCCATTTCTTACCACGTCCCAGATATTTGTCTCATCAAAACACCTTATCAGCAGTGATCTTCTGTTTATTTCTTCCTCATGGATGAAGACGTAGATTAGCATAAGGCCTAGTTATTAATGACTTCTGATATGTTTGCCTCAGAGGCATCTTAATGCTATGTTTTGTTTCTTGCCTTTTTCTTCCTCAGCAGCCTCTTTTAATTAATACAACATAGTCATGGAAAAACTCCTTACAGCTGTTAAAAAGTCACATAGCACACCCAGCACTCATAAATTAATCCAGAGGAGACCCATGTCCTCCAGGGTCTTCCTTTTTGATTGTGGGTGTACTGACTGTCCATAAATATGATATTCAACAATTCACAAATAAGACTCACATATTCTCTTTTAATTTTTCTCTTTGCTGATTTGGTTGTACTTGTTTTCTGCATTGTAATACTCCCTTACAGTAGCACCTTGGCATATTATTTAGTGGGGCTTCTGTCTGCCCGCTATAACAAATATAATCAATTAAAATTACTGGCAACTAAGCAACCATTACGTTTTAATTCTGTGATTGTCTCATTTTTCTTTCTTAGGATAAGTTCTAATATATCACTAATAAACCAACTACCATTAATAACTGGCATCATCAGCATTTGCAAATGGTGACAGTCTTTCAACTTAGAGTACAAATATACAAAATGTCAATCAACAACACATTCACAGCTGAAAGGAAATACTCAGCCACCATGTTGGCACAACACAGCTGTCAAAACTGTTACCAAAAAGTCAGAGTGATCTCCCTGGGTCTTTGAACATTGAAGTCGTATTTAATTTTAGCAACTTTAGATCAGTGCTGAGCACCAGCCTCTGAGCTGACATGGAGACATTTTCCCAAAGCTGGGATCTGTTATGTCATTTTAGTGCTTTATACAAATATAGGCCAAATAGCAAATTGAATCCACACTACAATTTCGATCTCCCTTTGTGCGTGCAACTGTGGGCCACATGAATCACTATCAGCCTTTCGTGGCATTGTATTAGTGGTGGTATTAGAAAACCCCTGTAGCTTTACTGGGGTGTCTCACAAGGCCAACGCTGCCTGCTGGTCCCAGTCCAGCACAGAGGCCATTACGTGACTGGGGAGCCAGCCCCAGCCCCAGTGCAGTCCGCTCACGTGAATCATGTGCACATAGCCTTACACAAGACAAGGAATTCATTTAACCAGTCTAAAATACTTTTCCTCTCTCTGACAAGGTCTTCAATCTCGGTATTCTCAATATAAAAATAAACTCATGTAGCTTAGAGAAAGATTAGCAGGGAACTCCGCTCCCTGCAATCAGCTGTCTGTTCTGGGAACATGATCTAAATATATATACATCCCCAAAGTCACCTGGACAAGGCTTTCCGTGACCTGGTTCAGAGATCTGAATTTCTTAGGCAGCGTGCAATCCTCTTAGTGCTTTTACTTAAAGCTCTTCGGTCATTCATCAGAAAGTACCAAATGTAATATAGCAGCTTGTTATGTAAATCCAGGCCAGGCTATCTTCTACATACTGCATCACAATCTTTAAATCTGACACTGCAGAGAGGAAAATTATCCACAAACACCTGGTACAATTTCTAACACTGATTCTCCTTAACTCTACAGCCTGTAATGTCAAATTGGAGTTTTCAGACTCGCAGGGTTCTCCTTCTCAAACACACGCTTCTGTAGTTGTTGCAAGGATTGCTCTCAACCATGCCAGCAATTACACTGCATTCATTAAGTCGGACTAAGTTTAAGTCCTCAAGCCCATGTTTTAAATAAAAGTACTATCTTTAACAGAGATGGACTGCTAATTTTTTAAATACTTTTCAGTTCCATTTTTATGACTTTCTAATGTATCTGGGAATTTCAAAGAGATGGGCTTCGTAAGTTGTTGATAATTCCATAATTTGACTGAGATCTTGTAGAGAACTGCAAGGTTTTATCTACATTTCAAGATCAGACAAAGCATTATAGCATTTTAACAAGTAGTTAAAACAAATTAATAATTGAAGGTCTTATCTATATGCAGTGAGATTCTTTCAGTGTGAATCCCAGTCCTTCTGCTGAATTATCTCCTCTATTACTTAGGTCCCCAGACCTATGGAGAGGGTAAATGTCTTGTCAAAGCTGCCATCCCTTTTGTCAGGATGACTGATGAAGTAACTGTGCTGACAAAAATATATCTATGTATTCCCTCAGCATTCAGTTAGGTACATCATAACATACATCATTTCATTTAAAAACGTATATATGATATGGAATTAGCAGAGCACATACTAGATGGATTAAAAACTGGCTCACTGTCAAAGCTTAAAGTATAGCTGTAAACAGAAATGAACAGAGATGCTTTCTAGTGCAGATTTACAGGCATCATTTCTTAGTCCTGCACTGCTTAATATTTTTATTTTAACCTACATAATGATATAAACCATTTGCTGGGAAAGCCTGAAGATGACACAACAGTGGGTGGCACAGAAATGATGAAAAAGGCAGCTACTCTTACAGTATGCTCTTAGTTACAGTATCCTATTAGTTAAATGGGCACCACTGCATGTGCCCTTTCCATACATCCATAGTACATTTGGGAATGAAGGTTACACCAAGGATGGGAAGCTACAGTTTGGAAAGCAAAAACTCAAAGACTGATGCCAGCTATTGTGGATAACCATTACCATTACCATGAGCTGTGACTACACAGTAGCTTGGTCTAAAGCTGAGAGGGTCATCGGAGGAGGTAAAACTGTGTCTCTGTATGAAGCACACATAAGAGAGAAGCTAGGTCAGTAAGTCTGGTTATGGTGCTTGCACTCAAGAAGAATGTGGCTGTTTTCATAAAAGGTTAGAGAAAGTCCACTGATACAACACAGCATATAGAAAACAAATTTTGAGTATAGCATAACGAGTTCAGCCTAAAAAAGCGAAAAAAGAGAGACGGCTTCATCAATGCATATGGGCATTTACCCATAGAGAAGGGAGTTGCTGGAAAGGCTTTTTGAGCTTGCTGACAAGACATTAATGAGTTTCAATGGTTAAAAATTTAAATTAGATAAATTTAACCTTGAAATGAGGTACCATTTACCAGGAGGCGGACCAAATCAAAGTTGGAACAGTGGGGGGGAGGTGAAGGACTCACCATCAGATGGAGTTTTGACATGGAAATTGAGCATCATTCTAAAACACGTTTTGACCCAGCTTTTAAGACAAAACCTCTAGCCAGCACATGAAGGTAGGATGGGATCCAGTCCCGCTGTCCATTACTTTTTTTCTTGACTCCAAGAAGAACACCACACTCACCCTGCTCAAAACAGCTGTAGGCTTGCCTTAGGAGAGTTATGATCAGAGCTTATGCTCCAATTCTTTGATTGCTCTTCTGTCAGGATCAGGAAAGAATGTTTTCCTGATATCTAACCCAGCTCCTGGACTTGTATTTTCCGCAAGTTAGTCTTAGTCAACAGACAGTCCATAAATGAAGAGAAGGTGCTTGGCAGGGCAGGGCACAATTCTGCAGTGGTACCATGAGTCCTTCCTGATGCCTGGTGAAAGCATCCTGCTTATACGCTCAGGATCCTATACTCTACGTCAGAGAGTATCTGCCCTACCTCTGCCAAGACTTCAAGGTTTCAACGTTTCTCTATAGCATCATGAGATAAGAACCACACTATGAAACCACCAGGGTACAGGGTGCCTAATGAATTTCCTTCCCTTGGAAGAACTTGGAAACAGGGCACCTTGGCCTCCCCTATTCCTGACTTGTGCCTCAAATTAATATTTGAAAGTTGCTAGAAAATGAAGTATTTGGCCTAGCAGAAGCCTTTGGGGCTTGGAACAGGCTCTGTATGAGCATAAGTGTTGTGTAACATGAAGCTGATTTTAATTTTCATGAAATCTTTGGAGTGAACAGTGGATTGGGAATTCTCTACTAATTGTTTTTTCCACTGTTTGCTTTCTAGAGGGGATCCAGGCTTCTTGCACAAAAAGAGAGAAAGAGAATGGCATACTTCCAAAGATACTCTCTCAGTCCCTGCAGGATGACTTTTACCCTCCAGAAGCAAGCAAGTTTTGTTACCAGTCATTTTCTTTATTCTAAGCTCCAGTCTAAAGTCCTGATTCTGCAAATCACCAGTTATGGTGTGTAGCAGTGGATCCTCCATTCAGTTGTCTGTGCAAGATCAGATCGTTGCAGAGAAACTGTCCGCAAGACAAGAGAAGCATGTTCCTTGACCATGCCAATCTTACTTTACATTCATCTTGCCATCACTACCTTTCCTGGAGGAAAAGTTTCTCAGTGTTACTGTGGAGCTAGCTCCTTGAGGAGCTCCACTTCATCCTTTAGTGCTAAGTGCTCGTGGAGTACTGCGGATGAATAGATTCAATTAACTTGGAAGAGTGGAAGATCTGCTGAGAGATGAAACCTCCAGCTGTATAAGCAATGCCTACAAAGCACAGAGGTGAAGCTGCAGTACCTTGCTGTTAAAGCCACCTGGCTCATCTTCTCTTCTTCCTGTTCCCTCTGAAGCACTCTGAGCGTGTCCCGTTGGGGAATATCTTTATTGCAATGCCCATCCATCAGCGTCAGTCAGTAGCAGGCAGTAAATGAAAGACTGTCCATGTTCTGGGTGTGAGTCTGTACTCCTCACCCATCCTTGTGACTGGCAAGTTACATCCACAGAGTGCAAAGAAATATCAGGAAAAAGTACATTGGCCAGGCAGATATTGCTTTTCCCTACTCACGTCATGTATTGACAGATGGAGCTGCACATAAAAAGCCAGCTCTGAATGCTGTCAGAGGCAGTCTTGCTTCTGGAACATTAATTGAGGTGATTACTAAGGCCTGGGCTTGTGGTGCTCCCATGAGCAAGGCAGAACACAGGCCTAACACCCATCACAGCCCTCTGAACCCTGCACTGCAGGCTGTCAATCTAGCCAGAAATCCAACAATCTCATTTATGCAAAAACAAAACCAGAAAGACAGCTCCTCCTGATGGGAATAAAAATTAATTCTAGCCAAGCAGCAAAGATCCTGAATTGCAAATTATGATGACAATATTTCCTTGTTCAGAGGGGACTGTCTCATGCCAAAGAAATGCCATTAGCATCAGAAATCCCATCCAAATAAATCACTGTTGAAACCTCCAGAAACATGAAACAAAAGCAAGAGAGAGGCTAGGGCCCTCTTTGTAAAGAACTCACCATGATGGAGTGAAATGGACCCACAGAAAACAAGGGACCTTTTGTTTCAGAAAGTATACTTTGGGCAGTAGGACAAATGTGTTGCTTGTATCCTGGCAGCGCTACCAAATGCATGTTGCACAAAAGACTGGTGATGTAATTACGACCACCACAGATCCAAAGATCTTGGTTCCGCTTCTGGCTCTACCCCAGCCCCTGTGTGACTACAGGACTATTTGCTCTGGCCAGGATTCATCTCTCCTCACTTTAGTCATCTAAGAGACAGGCAGCTAGTCTAAGTGCTCTGCCTAGGCTCACTCTGCAGTCTATGGGGAGAGGTGATCCCTTCCAGAGATCTACTCAGCTCCTTTCTTGGACACCACCCTTAGGGCCGGACAGATGGCCCCGGGATGTGCTGATCTCTCACTGCTGACGAAAGAGGAAGCTTAGGGCAGAGACTCCCCTTCTGCACCTGGGTGGCAGGGCGGTGAGAAGACCCTGCCTAATTCCCGCACTCTCTGAGCATAGAGGCTGTGAGCACAACAAGATTTTGCTCCGCTGTACAAGGTGAGGAATATCCTGAGCACTTCTTGACATGATTTCTTTTGCAAATGTTGATCCTAATCTGTTCTTTAGAATACCTGCTGCCTGCTGAATTAAAGAGATTGTCAGGCCAATTTAGGCTTCTCGGCAAACTAACATGAACACTTCTTGGGCTCGGATGGAATGAACTTCAAGAGAAAAATGTCACTTTAAGAGAAAAATGAAATGTTGCAATATTGAACACAGAATGCAATCCTTACTAGTATAAATGGAGACAACCCATCTGGTTTTATTGTCAGAGCACAGAGAAATGCATAAGAATGACTACTTGGGACCACACCAAAGGCCCCAGTGGGGAAGTGTCTTCTCTCCAAGAGTACTGAGTAGCAACTGCTTAAAGAGCACAAGAATCACAGCAAATATAAGTCTATCCCCTTGTACATCCTCAGAGTTTCCAGCAACTTGCAGTTACGAACTTACTGAGTCAGAGGACTCGTCCTTGGCAACAGCCAGCAGCAAACTGCTCCTCCATGAATTGATCTTTTGATTCCAGGTACATCTTTGTCCTCCAGAGCAAGGAGGAGAAGAAGAAAAGGTCTACAATTGCATTACGTATCATATTATTCTATTTTAAATTTGCATTAGTTCCTCAGCTCAATAATTTCATAAGGTCTCCCTCACCCTTGTGTTATATGCAGTAATGAACATCTAACCCCTTTTCACTCTCCTCTTGCCACTCAGGATTCTATAGACCCATATCAAATCCCTTCTCCCTTAGCTATTATAAGAGTCCTAGCCTCTTTATGCTCTCTGATGCAGAAGTCACCATATATATCTCTGCTCATCCTTGCTGCCTTTTTCTGGACCTTTTCCCACCTTCCCACAGCCTAACACACTCTTCTTCAGAGTTCAAAAACAGAACTGCGCACAGTAATCAAGATGTCAGTAGTTCATGGATCTTGTCTTGTTCTCTTTTTAGTTTTCTATTGTTGTTTCTACTGTCGCTTTATATGTAGTTTTCTATTTTGTTTCTACTGTATCCAGAAGTTTTTTATTTTTCTTTCATAATAATTCCCATCAGTTTTTGTTTTGCCTTTTTGACTACTGCTGAGCACTACCAAATGTTTGAAAAGAAAAACCTACAATGACCTCAAGACTACTTTCCTGAATAACAGCAATTTCCTTTGAGCCCAGTGCTGAGCTTTTATCCCACATGCACCACATTTCTCAACAATGAATTTCATTAGTCATTTTATCACAGCTGAGATCCTTTGGCATCCATTCAAAAAAGGTGTCCCCTTAAAATAAACACCAAACAACTTGCCTCGTTAGTTCAGAATATTCACAACAATCTATAACTTTTCCAGCCCGAAGAACACTAGCAAAAATGTCCACATGTGATTCGCAAGCAGTTATAGAGCAAGTGAAATGGCTGGTGGGCAAAGATATTCCTACTGGCAAGGTCCTCTCTATGGCTCCCCTCCTCTCTGTCCTCCACAAAGAACTCCAGGGGTTGTAGTGCTTAGGGTAAAAAAATTCAGTGACTAATCCTGCTATCTGCAGTTCTCAAATGCTGGTTACCTGTAGCCCCATGACTGATTTCAAGCTAGATGGAGGATTGTTAGTGCTCTACAGTAGAGTCAGCTTTTACTTAAAAAAGTAAATACTAACACTCAGAGAAGAAGGACAGTTCTCCCGCTAGAAACAATAGGGAGACTGCCTGGGTCGAAATACCTGGTCCTTCTCACAAATTATGAGTACCATTCTGTAGTCTATCCTTTTCTTGAAGCAAGGAGAAGGCTCTGCTGCCTTTGCAATACCATTCTTTTCTCAGCCCCTCTCTGCTTCATTCCAGAATGAATGGTAAGACGGGGGGGGCATCCTCCCTAGGAGCAGATGCCCTGGAGAAGGACAGGTAGGGTACTGCTGTGGTTTTCATAAGCTCTGAGAAAAAAACAGTGGAGACTTAAAATAGTTTGGGATTTTGGTAGTTCTTCTGTATTCACTTTAATTAACATTAAAGCAAACCCCATCTGAAGCAAAGGTGAGATTTTAAGGTCAGCAATGTGACTCAACACCAACTACAAATACTGGGGAAGAGTAGAGTCCTAGCAAGTCCCAGAGGCACTCTGAAAGGTCCTGAGAAATGTATGGAGCACAACACTGAGAAGATAAAATTGAGGAGCCAACACTACCTGGGTGAGAAAGACCCCAGAAAAACTTGTCTCTCAACTGGTCTCCTTCCTTTATGATTTTTCCTGGGAAGCAGCAGTCCTGGAGGGATCTACTAGAATGCTGTCCCTTGCCTATGAAGCTATTCATTATAGTCTATGCACTTCAGGTAGAGCTAGAAAGCAGAAGAGAGTGGAAGAACGGAAGAGAGAAAGTTTATTCACAATGACATTATTATCCTGTCTAGACAGGAGTAAAGGGGGAGATGGGAAGAAAAGAAGTCAGAATACAGCAGTCAGTTTGTCTGTAAGCAACAAGAGACACTGAACAGGAGGAAAAAGCAAGGTTGTTGATATGATTCCCATGTTGTAAAACAAAAACAAGCAAAACAAATAAAAAAGAAACAACCCAAAGATAAACTGAGCAGGTAGATGTAAGGCACACAGCAAAACAGCACAAAAACAGTGAAAAAACATCAACTTGTTAGAATTCTTTTCCATTTCCTGAATGTGAGAGTAGTAATACTGAATAGAAATCATAATGGAATAACACAGGAACCTCTGAACCAGATGTCCATAGCTGTTTATAATTATCCCATATCTAATCCCAGATACTACAGCAGGAGAAGTGCCTTTTCACAATATCCAGGCCTGAGGTGCTCTGATGGAGAACTTACCTTCTGAGGCATCCCTGGAAGATATCCCCCGACAAGAGAACAATGAGTTTACACTTAGAGAAGTATCTCACGATTAGCTTCTGGCAAAACATAACAGATCTGGTCTTTCGGCAATCAGAAGGGCAGGAAAAGGGAAATCACAGCCCATCAGGTAAAATAAAAAGGATTAAGTGGTGCTTCTAGAGGCAAGTCCTTGACCAAAGGGAGAGTCACCACTATCATAAGCCAGAAGCCCTGGCTAACACCACCTATGCCTATGCATTTGTGGATGTTCATGTCATGGAACGTAAAGGTATAATCCCTATCTTGAGTTAAATCTCAATTTACAGCTATGAAATTGGGTGAGTCTTTGCTATGAGATGCAATCTGTGCCCCACAGTATAATATGATTTAATCTCAGTGCACCAGTTTAATATTTTAAATCCCTCAATGATACTTTTGCATTTGTTACTTACAAGAGCCGTATCCCACTGCAAATAGGTCCTTGTACTTTGGATTCCTGTAATGAGAAAATTCATATAAGATTGCTTTTATCTATCATTAACCATATACTTCCACAGAATGTTTCACACATTAACATCAGAGCCCATTCTCACAGGACTGCATACAGTCTAAAGGCTTGACCCTTTGAATATATGCACCAGTAAAGTTCATGCATGAGTAATTCTTCCGGACTCAATATGCATACAAGAAACAGAACATCAGAAGACCACAGCAGTAGATGAAAAGGATAAAAATGGCAAAGACTGAGATATGATGTCAATTTCCATCATTTCTTGGCTTGTGCACTTCATGATCATGTAAAATTAACTTTTAAAAATGAGGTCTTTGAGGAAAGGAAAAAGGCAGGAATGTGGTGGTTTCCATCTTTTAGAAACAAGAATAAAGGAGCTTCTAACCCACAAAAGAATAATACTCAATAAACTTACTTTCCCTACCTGTCACTAAATAATGATGGATGCTTCAAGAAATAGCTCAGTTCAAAAATTCATGATCATTACCACAGACCAGGAAGGGAAATTCTCTTCCGACTCAAGTGATGATGAGTATATTTGCTGAAGCATACTGACTGAGTAATTAGCTATTATGCCTTCTAAAGTCCCTTTCTTTGAAAAACATCTACCCTTACAACTTGTGCTGTGTGTGGACAGTTACTGTAGGGTTTACAGGTGACAAAGTTCAGTACTGTTGCTGCCTCTAAGATCACACAGCCCAACCAGTGGATAAAAATTCTGTGAAATGAAGGGATGTGAAACTTACCTGATGAGCATTTTCCCTGACTATTCTGAATTGATAAAATAAAAGCATTTCTCCTTCTTCCCATGGGCTAATACCTAGGCATCCTAATGCTCTTGCTCTATCCACTAAATGCACTGTCACTGCTAGCAATGTGAGAACAAAAATTAAATTAGAAAAGCTTATTACATAAAGCAATTTCAGGTCATTCTTCCAATTCCAGGGCCATCTTTCTGTTATCATTTCCCCGAGGCAAGAATAACAGCAACACAAACTACCTATAAAAGATGCCTTTTTTCCCAATTTTATACCTCATTTTAGTGTTATTTTGTAATTCTCACACAAGTACATCCTCAATATTCTATTAAAGTATAATTACTGCAATGGCTTGAAAAGACAAAAGACTGCAGTCCTGCTCCATCTCTCCATAGATCCTCTTTGGCAAGCACAGATGTGATCACTCTGCCCCACAAACAAGTGGGAGAAGTCTTGGCTGCAGAGGAGCACAAGGCAGAAGCGATGTAAGCCTCACACTTAAGTGCATGATCAAACCAGTTCTGGGGAGGATCAAGTATGTTAAAAAGTAAAGGACTCATTCAGGTTGGTGATGAGTATTTTTTCATGGTAATTACCACGGTAATAACACCTCAGAAAAAAAGAGAGTTGATTTTAAAGCAGTACTTTAAAACAGTGACAGTTTTTGGACTGACCAGGAATGAACATGCAAAAGTGGACTGCAGCACAAATGGCTGCTAATCTGAACTGTGTAAGATCCCAATACACAAATACCACTGTTGTCTCAGCAGTGTCTGAAGTGTGTGCCCCTGTCACGTATAAAGGTCTTGTCAGGTATCAGTGCTTCAGCACCTTCAGCTTATGGTGATAACCTAACTGACACATGCAAGGTTTGCATTTCTCCTTCTGCTGCTTTACTTCTCCTGTGCTGATACTTGTCAAAAAGGTAGTCAGCTGTCCCTTCTCCTTCCCTGGGCTTTTCAGGATTGATTCCTACAGCATAATATCATCATATCATAGAATATCATAGAATGGCTTCGGTTGCAAGGGACCTTAAAGATTACCTAGTTCCAATCCCCCTTTTGGACCAGGTTGCCCAAAGCCCCATCCAACCCGACTTTGAACACCTCCAGGGATGAGGCATCCACAGCTTCTCTGGGCAGCCTGTTCCAGTGCCTCATCACCCTCATAGTAAGAAGAAGAGAGCCTTCTCTTCTCCAGGCTGAACACCCCCAGCTCTCTCAGTTTGTCTTCACAGGAGAAGTGCTCCAGCCCTCTGATCATCCTCATGGCCCTCCTCTAGCAGGTCCATCTTCGTGGCCCTCCTTTGGACCCACTCTAAGAGGTCCATGTCTCTCTTGTCCTGGAGGCCCCAGACCTGGATGCAGGACTCCAGGTGGGGTCTCACAAGGACAAAGTAGAGGGGGACAATCACCTCCCTCGACCTACTGGCTATGCCTCTGTCAAAGCGGCCCAGGATACAGTTGGCTTTCTGGGCTGCAAATGCACACTGCTTATGTCGAGCTTTTCATCCACCGGAACCCCCAAGTCCTTCTCTGCAGGGCAGATCTCAATGAGTTCTTCTCCCAGTCTCACTCATGTCTGGGATTGCCCTGACCCAGGTGCAGCACCTTGCACTTGGACTTGTTGAACCTCATCAGGTTCACGTGGGCCCACTTCTCAAGCTTGTCCAGGTCCCTTTGGATGGCATCCCTTCCTTCTGTTGTATCAACTGCACCACTCAGCTTGGCGTCATCTGCAAGCTTGCTGAGGGTGCACACAATCCCACTGTCTGTGTCACTGATGAGGATATTAAACAGCACCAGTCCCACGACGGACTCCTGAGGGACACCACTTATCACCAGCCTGCACCTGGACATAGAGCCATTGACCGCAACTCTCTGGATGTGGCCAACCAGCCAATTCCTTATCCACCAAATGGTCCACCCTCCAAATCCATATCTCTCCATTTAGAGGCAAGGATGTCACATGGGACCGTGTCAAATGCCGTACAGAAGTCCAGGTAGGTGACACTGGTTGGTCTTCCCTTGTCAACTGATGCAGTCACTCCACCATAGAAGGCCATCAGATTGGTCAGGCACAATTTGCCCTTGGTGAAGCCGTGCTGGCTGTCTCGGATCACCTCCTTGTCTTGCACGTACCTCGACATCGCTTCCAGGAGGATCTCTTCTATGATCTTGTCAGGCACAGAGGTGAGGCTCACCGGTCTGTAGTTCCCCAGGTCTTCCTTTCTATCCTTTTTAAAAATGGGAGTGATGTTTCCCCTTTTCCAGTCACTGAGGACTTCGCCTGACTGCCATGACTTTTCAAATATGATGGACAGTGGCTAGGCAACTACATCAGCCAGTTCCCTCAGGAACCTGAGATGCATCTCATCGAGTCCCATAGACTTGTATCTGTTCAGTTGCATCAGGTGGTCTCGAACGTGCTCTTCACTTACAGTGGGATGGAATGTGCTTCCCCAGCCCCTGCCTAGAGGTTCATGAACCCCAGAGACATGGGAAGCCTGACTGCCAGCGAAGACTGAGGCAAAAAACTTGAGTACCTCAGCCTCCTCCACGTCTCCCTTCTCATTTATCAGAGGGGGTGCACTGTCCTTGGCCTTTCTTTCCTGACCAGTGTGCCTACAGAATCCCTTCTTGTTATTCTTTGCATTCCTTTCCAAGTACAGTTCCACCTGTGCCTTGGCTTTCCTGATGCCATTCCTACACATCTGGATGGCATCCCTGCATTCTTCCCAGGCCACATGTCCTTGCTTCCACTGCCTGAAATATCCAAAGACACTCTATGTCTATCCCAGCTTTCACAAGAAGGGACTTTTATTTGCTCTGCTAACTGCATCCACTTTGCCCTAGCACTGCCACAAGCTTCCTGTGTCTTCACCTTTTGCTGAATGTCCCAAGCCTGGCATATTCAGCTTTACACAAGGTGCTTCCTATCCAGAAGCACCCGGCATGTTTAGGTGTCATCAAAGTAGCTGACTGTAATTATTCAAAAAGGCATTCCCACAGAAACCAGCACAGCCTTGTCAAGTGGCACAATTAATTCCACTCCTCTGCAAAATAGCTGAGAGCAAGTTTGCACTACAGAGACTTACCAGGAGATGGCAGTAACTGCAAGTCTCTTGGTTTTGTCATACTGGAACTTCCAGAGTGGGAGGAGGGTTCCTCGCTGGTCCCTATATTCATCGGAGGCATCCTCAAAATATTTAAAATCTACAAGCAAAAATCAAAGAATAGGTCTGGTTGAATAAATCTGAAATACATCGGCATGGTATAGTACCAGATAAGCTTTAAAAGAGTCTCTGCCATTCTCACAGCCTCTGTACAACCCGATTGTTAGTATAAAAACTTTCAGTCCTTAAGTCTCAACCCCAAAACAGCACCTAAGTCCTGTAAATGCACTTTACCAAGCACTAAGTCCTCACACCAAAAAGCTGATGGTCTGAAAGCAGACAAAGGATGAAAAAGAAAGCAGCAGCCCAGAGCGAGGAGTGACCTCAAGCCGTTCCCAGAGCTAGATGTGGCCTTTCAGGAGGAAGCTCAGCAAAGATAGAAAAACCCTTGCAAAATAACATCAACACTACATATGTCCCCGTGGCTGGGACCTGTATGCCAGCAGGAGGGTTGCTCTGCACTGGCTGCTTTGTCACCAGCACCTGCATCCAGGAGGGAATTACCTGCTGAGGGAGGGAAGTGCATCGGGAGGGCAATGCTTACCAGATCTGCTGGCCCAGCCTGCTCAGAGCAGGGCTGATGTGCATTTCCTTTAAGTGATGGCAGCCTGCTGTCCTGTTTGCCTTGTGTGAGTCAGCACATTGCTAGCCCTGCTCATTTTAGCCCTGTTTCTCTAACATTCAGCACTGGAGACACCAGCATGCCATACTGTAACAAACCAGTTGCTCGCATAAAGGCACTAACTGTGCTCCAATCTTCCACTGTTAACCCCTGCCTTGGCATCTTTTGCTGAAATCCCTCCCTGCCTCCTTTACTATGAGCCAGCTTCCCCAGAGGATCTATTGTGATTCTTGCTACAGCCATGGCCATTCAACCGCAGGAATCCTGGCTTGAGTGCAAACAGCATCTCCCTGCAGGGCCATACCTTGTGCAATGTCATCGAACGTATTCTGATTCACCATCCGCTCCATTATTTTAGCAGCCTTTGAGATCTTGGTTATATCATCACTCTGTTGAAAACATAGACAAGGAAGTGAAAATGTATATCTATAGTTTATAAGTCCTTCAGACCTTTTCTGACTTAAAAACCTCAGTCCTTTCATTGTGAATACAGGATAATTTGAAGCTCCTCACACTAGCACCTAAAGATAAAGGCACTTGAATTAAGGCAACAAATTTATTATAAGTTCAGCAAGATGCCACCCATACCTGAGCTGCAATAACTTCAGGGTTTGCTCCTGATTTAGCTCAATGGCAAGGTCCTTGTCTGTGAAGGCAGTTAAGAGTCTTGTCCTCCTCAACTTATCCAATCTACCTCATGATGGGATGAGCTAAAAGCACACACATCATCCTTCCCTCACCTCACTTGATAATAGTTCATTAGCTTCAGTAACACAAACACGTTTGATCATGCATCAGCATCCTCTTGTATCTGCCTGGAGAGCTTTAGGGTATCATGTCTAAAGTAAAGATCACAGGATTTAGAAATCCTCCAGTTAATCACTGGGTAATTCCAACTTGATGCATACAAAGATCCACGAGCTCATACAATATATAATAAATATGCAAAGGGCAGCTTGCTGTCCACCTTTTGTGGAAATTGCTTTGATACTGTGGAAAATTGCATCCTCCTCACCAACGAACACCCCAAGTGGGCAAACCTGCATGTGTGAAGCTATGCAGGCAGAGCTTCAGGTAGACCTTTCAGGAAGCGGCATCTTGCAAGGCCAGCAGTCCCTAGGTAATTGTTTAACTGCCAGCATGAGGCTGGTTGGTATGCTCATCTGATTGAGCCCTGTGCCTGATCACCACAGTCTCATCCCATCTTCTTTTCAAGCTCTATTCCTAACTATTTCTTTCTGTGTGAGCTTGCTCTCTATCCTGTGTGTGTGTATGACTGAACACAAACAAAATCCAAGCTGGACCAACCAGCAAGTAGGACAATAAGTCTATGTGCCAGCAACTGGAGGGACAGAGCTTAAAAGTCCCCAGACTGTGTGGGACCATGAGGATGATGACAGCACAGCTCTGCTTAATGATGTGAGAATGCCAAGACATATGCAAAGTGCTTTGACAGCATGCTGCTCCCAGGACCTGAATCCTTTTCTACGACTGCTGCCCCAAAGTCCCATCAGGGTTTCAAAGACTTTCATCTTCAAACCCCTGCCAGGGACTGATGGCTGCCAGCACAGCACGATTTCCTTCACAGTGAAGACACTAAAAAGAAACTTGTCATCCTTGGCAGAGCCAACAGAGTGCCCTGAACATTAAAAGAAAAAATGAAATGACTTGCCAAAACCACTGCACAGTCACAATCAGAACCAAGAACATGACATTGGATTATGTGCATCCCAGACCTCCGCTTCTTTCTTGGGCTCTGCACAGACTCAACAGAGACACAGTCTTGCTGCAAAGTGCCTAAAGATGACAGGATAAAGGAGAAAAAAAGCAATTTTATAATGTGCAACACTTTTTATAAATCCATAGTTTGCCTGCATCTTCATTAATGTCTACAGTCTTCTCCCACCTCAGAAAGGATAAAGTAGAACTTGGAAAAGTTTGCAGAAGGGTAAGAGGGATGACTCATGGTCTGGGATAGTTTCTGTACCAGGAAAAACTGAGTAGGATGGGTCTTGCCAGTCTGGAGAAGAGATGGCACAGGAAGACATGAGGCAGGTCTGTGAAATCCTAAAAAGCCAAGAGGATGGACAGTAGATGACTAGTCACTGCCTCTTCCAACGCAAAAAGTAGGGCTGTCAAGTGAAGTTAGTGGAAGTCAACTTAAAAACAAAGAAAATGAGGTAGCTTACAGAAGGACAACATCTGTGCAACTCCTTGTCAAAGGGTGTTGCAGATGCAAGAATTTTACATGGGTTCAAGGAAGACTGAGAAGATACTTCCATCTATGTGCCAAACCACATCAAGCCTAGGAAACGGTTGTAAGTAGTTTAAGGCTGGAAGAATATTTGGGGATGGGAGGGGTACGATGTACACTTGCTGTGTTCTCAACCTTCCTTACATATTCACTTGTGGTTAGAGTCCTGATCTGAATCAGTGTGACCACTCTCATGTTCTTCAGCTTTTGCCTAGCTCAGTGGGAAGACTTCTTGAGAACTGCACAGAGAATTTACTGCCATATTCAGAATTTTAGAAAGCACAGGGACGTATGTTTTCAAATTTTAACACAGTTTGATTTTCTGCAAAATACTCTTTAGACACTAGGACTTCACAAGTATTGAGAGAAATTGAAGAGGGAGAAAAAGAGGATGCTTGAAACATCCCAAGTAGAAATCAATACTCTCAATTGCTAGAATTTCACTCTTTTGACTTTAAGTTGCTATTACTGTTTCTGCCACAATAAGACCTGTCTTTCTCTAAAACACTTCCTAGAAAAAAAAAGCAATTCACCTTTGCTAACACTTGCCCTGCAATATTGGGATCATCACCATAAAAATGGCATTGGCTGCCACCAGCATATTGCTCTGAGTAAGCTTAATTGACAGGGGTTAAATGTTGAAAAGCTTACAACTTGATTTAGAAAAAGAGAAGAGCAACACTTTTCTCTCCAACACTGAAAAAGTCATAGTTACTAGGTATAAAGAACGGATCCCCCAGAGTCCTGCTGGTTCATCAGGTGTCTTAGCTAAGCTGTCTTCCATTCACCTACTATGCAGAAAAAAATTTCTCTTCCCTTTTAACATGCTTGTGCTGTTGGAAGGAGCTGGGGAAGAATGGCAGTGCTGTACCCTACAGACATGAGCAGAATTGTAGCTCTTGTTCTCTTATACATCCAAGGAAACCTGCACTGCAAACTTTCTGAATTTCCAACCTGAGACATCATTCTGGACTGAAGAGCAGAAGACAAGGCTTACTTTATTGTGTTCTCAAAGATGAATGCTAGATCCTGCAACATCTATAAAATCTTTTTTGTTGTTGCTGTCAGTGGGAAGCAGTCTTTAAATTAAAAAAAAAAACTGTAAATGCAGAAACAATGTATTATCCAATGGAATGTTTTCTGCAATGCAGAAAACTGACGAGATGAATTGAAAGAGCTTTAAGTCAGCTTTCCTGTTAGGAGCTCTGCTGTTAGCAATGCAGCCATCAATAACTACATTTTTAGCATTATACTCTATCAGAGTAAGTTATTTTCTCACTGGATTCTGTGCTATTTCAGGTTTGATTTATTCTGTATCTTACTGAAATAAATACTCAGTGGAAGTGATAGACCTAATTTGTCTTTTTTTAAAAGATCTGTTTGAAAGCGATTCTTGCTTTGTAGGGCAACTCTGGGGTAGCTAGCCAAATGTAATGAGAGCTCATCAGCTAACAAATTTGTTTCATTTATTTCTGTGCATAAATTATTTTTAGAACAGCAATAATGTTATTGGAATCATATGTTAAGATAGATAATGGGCTAGTACTTTGAAAATAAATGTTCTGGTCTTGTTCTACTATTCATTAACACTAATTGCTTCACATTTGCCTCTCAGCAGCTGGCCAGTTGCAACGCGCAACTCCACTCCTTGCAGCATGAAACAAGGCTTCTGCCGATGTACAACTGTATATCCAGAAGACAAACCCCACCTTAAAACCAATGCAATAACTGCTCATATCTCTTGCAATACATACACTGCTACTACAAGAGCTCCAGGCTCTCAAAGAAAAAAGCACAGTACAGATGTGTTGCCATCTGCTGTCCAGCCAACACCTCCACGCACTTCAAACATCCAAATAGCAAATAAAGTCCCCCAGTTTGAATCCTGTCAAGCAGTTATTCCTTTCTAGAATTGTACTCATCTGCTCATTTTCATTATTTTCTTTAAATACTGACATGTTGTAAACAGCAGAATGAAGACAAGGGAGTTGGTAACAACTCAGCCTTTCCTTGGGTTGAACAGGAGCAGGCAAACACTAATGTGAAGGTTAATTGCATTTGGTTTTCAGCTGTTATTTCAAAACTAACTAGTGGTCATTCAAGAGCTTCCAAATGGTAATTATAAACCTGTGGTCTGGGCTATCTCACTGGGCATATCTCCGAACGGGGTAATTCTATAGTGGGACAGACGTAACAGAAACAATATTTCTCTGCTATCCCTCGCACACAATTTTCTAGCAATGTACCTGCCTTTTCACAGCCACATCACAACTCACCAACTGATACACTCATGTTTCTCCCTGTCACTTTAAACAGTAAGCCCTCACCTTATCTAAGACTTTTTTAATACTCCAAAATGCATAGCCTTCCTCTCCACCAATCCTTCCCAATCCGTACTAGTAACAACCTTTCTGGTTTACCTAATCATTTCCCCAACGGCATTATAGCAATAGTTTTACAGAACTTCAGCTACATTACCTTTACTATGCTTTCCTTGTTAAGGGAAACCACAACTTGTCTCTTACCAAAGAAGAAAGATGAGATTATTTGGACACAGCCTACCTTTGGCAAACACATATACTATTTTTCATATTTACTCCCAATTCTGTATTTTTTCCATCCAAATTAATTCTATTGCCACGTATTGTTAAAGGTCAGACTAATGGAACCATTTTTATGCCCCTTACGTATAATCTATTCTTGTTATTCTCCAATTACATAGCTCCACCCCTCTTTTAATAGATCCATTAAAAGTCCTTATTATCAGACTTGTGATTTCATGTCTTGCCATCTCAGGGTGAGAGGAGCTAGCTTGCATCAACTTAAGTGCATTAAGCTCTTTGCTTAATTTTGCTTCTACCTCAGACATGGCAATTTCTGTGCTCACATAACAACATGAGGAGGGTCATACCGGATCAGACCAAGAGTATCTCTGGGCCAGGATCCTCTCTATAATCAGAGCCATAAGCAGATGGCTCAGGAACAGTAAGAACAGGACAAGCAGATACAACGCTTCTGCCTCGTTCTCTCTGCTTCCAACTATTTTCATCTCAGAAAATTTCATCTTATTCCTCTTTGGAATAGAACATGTTCTTCATGTTCTATTTTGCTGCCTTTATTGAAAACTGAGGAAAGGTTTCAAATGTTGTATCCCTGATCTTGGGTGTAGTACATCCTCTTCTCTCTAGATCCATTTGAGTGACAGGCCTACCGAGAGATTTCTAAGAGCCCACCATCACAGGCTCTAGACAAATACCTTCTGTCATTCTGTCTTTTATTCACTCATATTCTTCTTTACATCATATTCATCCTTCCTTCAGGTGGAATCCCCGGTTATCTCCATTCCCTTTTCTGCTGGCTGCCTCTCTCTTCTGCTTTGCCAAACCATGTCTTTCCTGCTTTTTCTCCTCATTCTCCAGTGCAGTGTGTGGCTTAATTCTATCTCTTCTCCCATAGCAAGGTCCTTCTGTTCCACTGTCAAGGCTTTTTCTCTTCTCTGCCTTTGGCCACATTCTTCCATGGATCACGTTCTTCCTCACCCAGTCATCTGGTGTCCTTACTCAGTATTCTTTTAATTCAGTATGTTTTCAACTCCTCACCTGGCCCTTACTGTCATCTCCAGCTGCAGCTCTAGTCCTTGGATCTTCTCTTTCATGGCCTCTTATCATAGCAGGAGCGTCCATCAGAGACCCAGCTTTGGTAATATCCACTCATTTTTTTCTCCTCTTCCCTTTGGGCTGAATCCAGTACTATCTCAGTAGCTATCACAGTCTTTTTCTATCTACTTGCTAGCCTTACGGAAACAATGGTGGAAATCAATTACTACTTCTAGCCTTAGGATTCTTGATTTTAGCCTTTGTACAGAGCAGCCACATCTCCTGGTTGATGTTCCACAGCTCCTCTTCAGCAACGATCAAAGGCAGGATGTCCTCAGAAAGTCTTTAGTTGGAAAAGCTCTGTTCCAATTACTATGTGTGGCCCAAACTGTATAACCTGTGAGTTGGAAGCTCCACAAAACCCACTTTTACATTTGCTAAGTTGAGACAAGAAGTACAAATTCTGATGCCATCAACCTTTAGTTTCCATAGAATCACAGAATCATCTAGGTTGGAAAAGACCTTCAAGATCATCCCAGGAGTTGGACTTGATGATCCTTATGGGTCCCTTTCAACTCGGGATATTCTATGATCCATATTCTATGAAGTCTAACCATCAACCTGACCCTCCGAGTCCCATGTCCCTTTGTGCCACATTCACACATCTCTTAAATACCTCCAGGGATGGGGACTCCAGCACTTCCCTGGGCAGCCTGTTCCAATGCTTGACCACCCTCTCTGTGAAGAAATTCTTCCTCATGTCCAATCTAAACCTCCCCTGGAGCATGTTTCCTCATGTCCTATCACTTGTCACCTGAGTCCTATCACTTGTCACCTGAGAAAAGAGACCAACACCCTCCTTGCTACAACCTCATTTCAGGTAGTTGTAGAGAGCGATGAGGTCTCCCCTCAGCTTCTTCTCCTCCAGACAAACCAGCCCCAGCTCCCTCAGCCACTCCTGATAATACTTGTTTTCTAGTCCCTTCACTAGCTTCGCTGCTTTTCTCTGCACACGCTCGAGCAACCCAATACCCTTCTTATAGTGAGGGGCCCAAAAACGCATAGAGCTACACATAACCAGATGTAATGCCTGTTTTAAGTCTCATTCTAGCTTTGGATTACTCCAGGTTGCATGTTTCCAATTAAGGACTGGAAAATTCAGCAGCTTTTTCATACACTTCAAACTGACCCACCAGCCTCGCAGTGGGTTTCAATTTCGGGTACTGGCTCTGCATAAAGAGGCTTTCCCTTTCTCTTTTTCAGTATGCTGACTTTCTGGCTTCCCTGCAATCCCCCTGGGAAGTGCTACAAGTGAAAGGCAAAGGACCAAAAGGAGGGATCATAAGCGCGTGGATTTTAGATTCCCACTGTTGTCAGTTAAGCATGCAGCAGTTTTTTACAATATAGTTTCATTGGTAGAATTTTTGTTTCATTTTAACGATCAGCTTTTAGCAGTCCACTCTTTAAGCTCATAATTGTATCATTGACTTCAGGCTTAGTTCTCCAACACGTACTCAGGTGAAAGGTTTATTAGCTTTAGAAAGGACTGTGAATTTCAATGGCACTATACACAGGAAGAATCCTGTCAGAACATGTTTCTGGCCTGTTTAAGGTATAAGACTTTTGATAGCAAAGTGCTACTGGGAAAGCTAAACCAACCAAATCCTCTACAGTTGTATCAGCATACAGTATGAAAGTGCTAAAGTCAGTTTCAGGAGCCAGCTCATATTATATATATACATCTTAGTTACATTGGTATATCTACACCTATTCTGGGGTAAGCTGAGAATTGCATTCCGTGTTTCTGTGTTACAGTTCTCAGGGCATTTTTCTCCAGTCAGTATACTAATTATTTCAGTTTGCATTCTAAATGCAATTTAGGTTTCATTTAGGCTGGGGAGAAAAAGAACCACCCACTATTCTATATAGATCAAACTCTGGTAAACTCTAATAGAAAACTCCTGAACCCCTTGAAAACATTTTGGAACACGAAGCAAATCCTTATGGGCTGCTGTACTGTATTCTCAGTGCGTGAAGTGGGATGACATATCTAAGATGGTGATATTGCCACTTCAGGGGAAGGGACTGTGGCATTCCTGCAGGGCACTCCTAGGCTACTCCTGACAAAGCAGCCTGGATTAGGAGTCAATGCCACCCTCACAGCAAGACCACAGCACCAGCTGAGCTATGAGCTTGGCAGAAGTTGTAATACCCTCTGCTCTGAGACACCAGACTAATGGAGGATGCTGCAGTCCAGCAGCCCTTGCCATTCACCCTGCTACTCCACAGGACTCAGGGTGACCGAGATATCACCATGCTGTGTAATTAATGAACGTGGCACAGCACTTCAAACCTTGGAGAGAGACATTTCTATCACTTTCCAGCTAAATGAATAAATGATGCATCAAAGATCCCTACCATCCACATCAAGCCTCTCAGAATTATATATTATATACAATTTATATATATATATATATGCATATAAAATCTATAAATTATAATTATATAGCATTATCATTAAAATAACGAAAAGCGGTGAAATGTACTTCACTACACTACTTTAATAACATTTTGAAGGAATCTTAAATTTATTTAAGATTCAGATCTTAAGCCTTTCAGATTAAAAGATTATACCTCATACCTCTGCATCCCATAGAAAAGTCTCTGAAAAGTCAGAGTGTTTCTACTTATTTCATTCTTTTATGCCTCACATGCTAATAAAAAATGAGACACAAGCATGATAATGGACAAAAAAGAAGCCAAAAATCTCCCTTGGAAATCAGGTTTGAAGTCAAGATTATGGCTTCACACAGTTTTACTTTCCCATAAAAAGTACAGCGACTCGAAAATGGAAATCCTGTTTTGGAAACAGTTCCTAGCAAAAAATAATATTTGCCTTTCTTAGGTTTATTACTTGCCAACTGAGAGAACTTGCTACACAGCCAGCATGAGTTGCTGCATTTCACCTGACTTGCATTATGGAAGCATCCACCACCACTCTGAGCAACCTTATTCCAGCACTGTGAAACGTACCTGTGATTCCAGAGAAGTTAGCTTTCTTCCTTTCTTCTTCTCTTCTTTCTTTGCTATCTGAGCTTTTGGTTTTTCTTTCTCTTTCGACTTTTCCATTTTCTGAAGCTCCTCCATATAGGCATCATAGATCTCCCACTGAGAGACAGATAAACAGGATTTATCAGGACTTGGGTATACTCCAGAAAACAAACATTTAAACCATCATAAAAATATGATAGTCTTCACTACAGTAACATAGCCACTGGAATCAGCTGAAAGACAGGGGGCTTGTTACACAAGAAATGAAGGATTGAAAGCCTGGATATTTAAAGCTTGACAGGGCACGTCCTACTCTTTGAGAACATGATATTGCATTCCTAACAATTTCCTTTCCCTTGGGTGAACTCTTCTTGGTGCTTTGACTCTGTATCCTTTTTTGTAGGACATTCTGTTTGGCTAATTTACAGTGTTTAATAAGAAACATGGATTAAACATCTGCTTTATGACATTTCTCATGTGGTGTTGGAAAATTAAATTGTAGCTGCTTAACACAATTTAAATCTTGGACTCTAACTCTGCAGCATATGACGAAATGGATACTGAGAGCAGTTTTACATCTTCTGCTATGCCACCTGCCAGGAATGTCTCACTTGAGTAGATCCAAAAGTAATTTTTCCACTTGACAATTATTCATTAGTATTGGAGTACTAGTACTGTATCTGAAGCATTTATGTTACTTTCAGCACAAAGAAAAGATGATCTAATTCTGACACATCAGCTTAGGAGAGGGAGTATGACTCAAATACAAAAAGGAGACTAGAATATTGGAATAAAGAAAGTAGTAGAAACCTGTAGCAACAAAACCTGCATTGTGTCATAAATTTGCAGGTGGAAGTGAGAAGAAAAGATCACAGAATCGTTCAGG
>VXAA01004324.1:0-22766 GCA_013399115.1 Anseranas semipalmata
GGAACTGGGATTATTTAGCCTAGGGAAAAGGACGCTAAGGGGAGAACTTATCGCTTTCTACAACTACCTTAAAGGAGGTTGTAGCAAGGTGGGGGTCGGTCTCTTCTCCCAAGCAACAAGTAATAGGACAAGAGGAAATGGCCTCAAGTTGTGCCAGGGAAGGTTTAGGTTGGGTATTAGGAAAATTTTATTCACTGAAAGGGTTGTGAGGCATTGGAGCAGGCTGCCCAGGGATTCAAAAGACATGTAGATGTGGTGCTTAGGGACATGGTTTATTGATAGACTTGTCAGTGCTAGGTTAAACGTTGGAAATGATGATCTTAGAGGTCTTTTCCAACCTAAATGATTCTATAATTCTATGATATCCGAGATCTATTATGTGAATATCACAACTGCCTTATATTGTGTCTAATACTTGGTACGTCTTGCAAATTATAATTTACAGTAGGTAAATATTCTCTTTCATCTTTTGGAGGGAAAAAAAAACAGAAAGGGAGGAGTCAGTGTGGAATCCAGAAGGGAAATGTGCTAGAATAGCTTGTTATAAGGTGGGAAATAAGACCTACAGACTACTGGGTATGACTACAGTATGCATGTCCTAGGTGTAATCTTGAAACAGAAGCTGAAATAGCCACCTCTGATCCTAATAAAGGAATGCATATTAAATTCATTTGGGTTCAAGCCAATAAGCCAACAAAAGTAGTCTATATATTAGGGCTTGGGTGTTGGCATCTACTTATGGTTATAAGTAGGGTCCAATTGCCTCATTCTTAGATCATTCTGTCCCAGGTTTTGTGTAAACTTCCGCAGCAGTATTGAGATGGATCCTTGAAAGCAAATCTCCCTTCCCAGGGTTGGATGTTATACTACAAATAAAGATAATAATGATAATAATAAAAATAATGATAGTAGTAATAATAACATCAACAGAAGCAGAGGATTGCGCCCTTTGTTAGAAAACTAGGGAAATAAGTTTCAGCTGATGTTACTGCAGAGACATATCCAAGATTCTCAGGCCTAATCTTTAGGAAACATCGTAAAACTGAGAGCTAGCTTCTCTGTAACATGAACATTTGAACCTCCCTCCATTGTAGCAGCTAGAGCATTCTCGCCCTTGTGTCTCTTCTTTTCCTGTTTTTGCCTGGCCAAGCCAAATGCTATACCAGCTCAACAGGTAGAAGTAATTAACTGTTTTTCCCTAATTGATACTTTACCTAAGCAGTCCTGGGAAAAAAAAAAAAAAAAAGGGGCATGCCCTTTCTCTTCCAAGCACCTGTCTATTAACATATTGCTCTATAACTTACAACATATAACTTACTGCTCTCTATGGTTACCTTAAAGGAGGCTGTAGCGAGGTGGGGATTGGTCTCTTCTCCCACGCACCAGGGGATAGGACGAGGTGGAATGGGCTAAAGTTGCACCAGGGGAGGCTTAGGTTGGATATTAGGAAAAATTTCTTCACTGACAGGGTTGTGAGGCATTGGAACAGGCTGCCCAGGGAAGTGGTTGAGTCACCATCCCTGGAGGTATTCAAAAACTGTGTAGATGTAGAACTTAGTGATATGATGTATGGTGGATTTGGTAGTGTTAGATGATAGGTCGGACTGGATGATCTTGGAGAGCTTTTCCAACCTAAATGATTCTATGATTCTGTGATTCTATATCTCATTGTAACTATATGAATATGTATCTATTAGGTACATGGGTGGACTCTTTGGTTACCATTGAATGCTAAGATTTTTCTTATATTTAAAAAAGAAAAAATGAAGGTTTTCTAGATTACCACTCATAATTGCTTTAGCTGTTAATTGCTTTAGCTGGAAAAAAACAGCATGTAGTGTTCTTCACAAACAAATGCTGCATTCTTTTGTTGTATATCCTCCTAAAAGGAATATGGAGGGGGATTATCTTAATCTCTAGGTTAAGGAACAGTACAATTCCATATTCCTTAACTAGAAGTCTTGAACCCCTTAATTGAATCCCCCTTGAATTCCTTAACTTGAAGTCCTAAACACACTGTAGAAACAGCAATTATTTTAGAACAAAAATAGAAGCGTATGAAGTGTCCCTGTTAGGTGTGTCCCATATAGTTACAGCCTAACAATAACTGCATATATGATGTGGTCGTGTAGGTTCAGTAAAACTCAACACAAGCTTCATTTCTTCTTCTGACTTGGGTGTTGTGCATTTATTTCTGTTCTTGGATATGCTGAACTTGAAGCAGAAGTCTTTCTTTTCTAAAGCTTTATATCACTAGTGCATGCTACAGAACATCTTATCAAGAAATAGGTTGTCCCAAGATAAAACACTGCAGACCTTAGCTACTCACTTAGCTGTTAATGAATGTCAGAAGTTTGTTACTTAGATATCTGAATGCCTGATTTTTTAAATCTTTGAAGAGATCAAAATCTAATTCTTAGATTTTATTGTATACGATTAAATATAATTACTGGGAAAGACTGTGTTACAACTTCCATAAATCAAATGAGTCTTGAATTGCCACAGATTTTATATAAAGTTGAGAATACATCCTTCCAAACTGCTATGTCCAAGTGTGCTTTGCAGCTGCTTGTCTGGAACCAAACTGGATGTGCAATTCCTCCTTTTATCCTTTGTATTGCAAGGACATGAATGAACGTTGACTAATAAGAGGACTTGTGACATCCTCTGTCAAGGCCCATGTGCTAAATCATTGGGAAAGGAAAGTTTAGAGTGAGTTGTCAAGTTTTTTTTTTTTCAGAAATAGGCCATCCTTTTAAAATGCGGTTATATCAATTCATTTCAACAATACTGCATTTTGCTTGAGTAAACTGTCAATCAATGAAATCAGTCTGTTGCTCTCCAAAGACTAGGAAATTTACAGAATTTATATCTAGAAAAACTGACTGGTTTACCACATGTAAGAAAATTTTTTTATTCTCTTGTTTGACTTTCAATCGATATTTACAGAGACATTTCATTATTCAAAGTTTGAGAATATTTTTGTAGTTTGGAAAAAAATGACTATGAAATCTACGTTCATCAATGAAGAAAACAAATTTAGAGAGATGTATGAAAACATGTAACAGTTACTTGAAATAGTCTACTAAAGCAAAAGTAGCACATTTCTTTTATTTCAATATTCTGTTCAAAGCATTCTATTTTCACAAAAAGCTGTCTTGCTAGAAATCCACTGTGGTAGAAGACAGTGTTAGGCATTTTAGCAGATGCATTGGCTCACTGAGTTAAAGATGGACAGCTGGGTCCTGCACTGGACTTGCAGAAAGTGTGGAAAGTGCAGATGAAAATATATAGGTAGAATGTGAGTGGAATACTCTGATTCCACTGTTGTAAATGTGCATGAATACTAAATATGAAGAGTTTCTTTATATTCAGTGAAAACTTATTGATGTGTAATTCAGTGCACTTTCTTCATCAAACAGCTTAGAAAAATGAGAGGAGAAACACCCCAAGATGTATTTAAAATCAGTAGTGTTGATTATTTCTGTTTTTGTTTGTTTGTTTGTTTGTTTGTTTGTGAGAAAGTAAGAAAGCCTTCTGTCTTAATTTCTGCTATAAAAATGATATTCTGTTGTACTGGATGTATTTGCTATGTGTTAGGTTTTCCTCATGTTTTCCTCATGTTTGCTGAGTTGAAAAATCAGCAAAAATTGATATAGAGAAATTATATCTAATCACGGAAAAGCATAATTTGTCTCCAAAATATAGCAACGAATAGAAATAATGCCTAGCCAATACATGATGAGCAACACTTACTCTAAACTCAAGATTTATGCAGTATTTATATTTAAATGGCTTTAGTGAGAACAGTGAAATACATTCTGTCTTCTTTTCACTAACAGGAGCCACAATAATTTTTTTATTACACCTTGCAGCTCTGTCCTTGCTCTGCTGGTAACTAATACTGCAAAATCCACATAGCGTGGGAAGACTATTAGACTTAGGAACTAACTTGCATAGAAATGCATAGAAATTACCCAAACACTGAAAAAAGCTTTATTAAATCATAATGAACATTACATAAGTAAATACAGACAATACATTCCTCCCACACCACCACCTGTTTTTTAACTAAGGGCTGTTTCTTGTACCAAAAAGGCATTTCTTGTTTGCCTTTGGTTACCACAGGGTTTACAAATTTAAATGAAAATACTTGATTGAATATTTACAACTACTTCAGGAGCCTTGACTTTAGTCACTGAGTAAACAGCTTCAATAAATTAAATTTTTATGCATCATATTATGCCTCCTAGCATCTCTTTGGGGTTTTAGCAAGTATATTTGAAGGGAACAATAGAAATTCAGTTAGGAAAAATGCAGCTAAGGGCAAAAAAACTGCTTGAGCTGTTAACTTCTACGTAGAGGGTAGATAAAAGTACATAGGCACCTATATGTGTATTATTTTGTGTTGACAAATGATAGGACCATGTTGCTTACATAAAAATATGGTCACGTGACATTGAAAAAATCATGTATTTTGAATTAAAAAGTTCCTAGAAATGCTTTACCTCTTCCCTTTTTCTTCACTTCTTCACTTTTTGTCTTCACTTTTTCTGAAACCCGTAATTGTGAGGTTTTGTGTCTCTGACACATTATGGAAGTCATTAAGTTGAAAGAAGAGGATTACTAATTTTTCTCATACTGCTTTGATAGCTGATGGAAAAGTAATGGTCAAAAGAGGAATCTTCAATGAAAGCAAAGATCCTGTTAAGGTTAAGAGGTGTTAGTTCTACGCTCATAGATAAAGTCAAAAAGATGCAGGTTTAGATGACCTCAGCTAATGAAAACAGGACATTACAGATAAAAATCAGCCAAAGACCATCTCTGGAAATGATCACATTGAGCACTATGACCTTACATGTGTTCTTTCAGAAATATGTTAAACAAAATGAAACATGTTAATGAGTCTCTGAAACTCATTTGCAAACCACTTTGTAAACTCCATCAGTATATTGAATGAAGTGTTTGGTATTAAATGTCAGAATATTGTTGTTACTTGTTAAAGGTATTATTAAAAGTTAAGCTAAAACACACATGCTTGGTAGCTTGAAATTAAAAAGAGACTATCATAGTGTTTATCAGTGACATCAGATGATAATAAACCATCAATACAGCTAAGGTGGGTTATTAAGAAAAATATTACAAATATAAAAGAAATCCATCTCCTTACTTTGCAGCAACACAGTGTAATTGAACACTGCTATTGTAGACAAGTCATATATATATATAAGTCACTTGTGAGGAAGCACCCATTTCTTTTGTTAAGTGCAAGAAAACAAAGCTAATCAAGCTATTTCAGACTAGTCTTAAAAAGTCTCATGGAGTAGTTCAGACAGCCATGATTTCTGGCAGTGGAAATGTGGTGACAGCCGTGGTAGTAGAGGTTTCCATGCTATGTTAACTCTTCAGAAGTCTCAGCTGGTTTTGTGCAGTGCATGACCATGATCCCATAATACACTCTGTATCACTCCACAAAAATTTTCAGCAAAGTAATTTTGTTCAAACCAAATGTTTGCCTGATTGCTGATAGCTAAAATCATCACCACTTGGTTGTCATTCATTTTCAGCTCTAGATCATGCAGTGCTTTAGATCCAGTACCTCCAGGCCAAAATGACATAGAGGGAAAATAGGATTACTACTGTCACTGTAAAGAATGAACGAAAATGTATACAATTTGTGAAAGGTTCACTTTAGGGGAGAACAGTCTTCCTTTTACTTTTGAATTGTTTATGGTCTTAGCCTTTCCCTAACTTAATGATAAATATCTCTGAGAACTTAGTGTGATCTTCCAGTATCTGTTTCACTAGTTGTGAAGCACAAGTAGGAAAAAAAGAAAAAAAAAAGAGAGAGTAAAGTAGTAAAGTAAAACGAGTGAAGCAAAAAATGAGTATTTCTGAGTGAAGCAGTGAAAGTATTAGAACATATACTCTGAATCCTGAATTTAACAAGTATTCTGTGCTTAGCTTCTTTCCTCTGTTCTATTAGAAATAGTTCTATAAAAAGTTAGTCAATGAACAACAATGACTTTAAGGTGTCATTTACTAATGTGGCCTCCTCACTGTTTGTAATTAGGTTAAAAATGAAAGATGAACTATGCTTCTGGAGATTTATGTCTGCCCCGTTAGTGCGGAGTGAGGATCTGACAGTTATGTTGTCTACAGACTTAACTGATCTACAGGATTTCCAAAGAATCAGAGATGCTCCCTGAACATTTGCTTCCAGTGATTTTTTTTCTTTTCTCTGGGACACAGAAACACAGCATTGCCTCCTTCTGTGTGATCTCAGGTTATGGAGAGCTCTCTCAGCAGGAGACAGGATACTGTCCCAGTGGTACTGAAGCATGTGTACTGTGTGGGAATATTTGTACGATGTGCGCCCACACCAGAGAGAAATCACAGAGGTTTGTTAGTCTTAATATAGCAAAGACCCGTGCAAATAAATAATGATTCACATTAACCAAAAAGTTGGGATATTATGAGTGCCTCCATATCACTGTATTAGCTTGTACTATACTGTGAGACTTCAGAGATACAAATACTTGTGTCATTCTTTCTTTGGTGCTGAGACACTATGAATTGTGTATAGCAAATGGACAATGTATAGGGTGGGGGAATCTTTTGTGTGCTGTCTCACTTCTGGCATAAGCATTTAGAGTTTTTTAGAGATAACATTTAGAACCACTGGGTCAGTAAAAATGGTATTTAAGCACTAGAGCAACTAATTTATGATTTGAAATATACTTCTTCCATTCTAATAATTTATCAAGATGCTTAGACATATGAATGACATGTTCAAGTCAGTGTCAGAAGTTCCAGTCAGATTATAGTTTAATATAGTTTAATAGTTTTATAATTGAATTCTGGACAAGTTTTGAAATATCTTTTCTATGAAAGACAGGTTTTCAAAAATTCATCAAATAGTTGGCAGTGCTATATTAGCAAATTGTTATTATATTTTTTTCTGGAAATATCATTTTTGTCCTTTTACATGACATGTCTTTAGACTGAGAGATGTAATTCCTTCCTTCACCAGACTTTTATAATGTATTATGCCATTAAGACACAATGAAGCATCTTTTAATGGTCCATTAACACAAGAGTTGGATGCACTGTGTGGAGAGAAAGAATATCTTCCAGAAGTCTAACTAGTCAAAAAGAAGTTTTGAAAATTGGTATCAGAAGTCAAACTGTATTCTAGGTGTTCTTCTCCTGTGACTTTTTAAATATTGCACTTTTGTACTTTAGTTGCTGATGGGGAGTTTGGTAGAAGAATTTTAAAAATTGCCTTTAAAACTAAGTCTGTGGTTAGCAGTTTACTTCCAGTGAATGAGACCCACATTAAAGAAAATACCTGTGATACAAAAATAGGAGAAAAGAAGCTTTCGTAATCATACCATGACAGGAATCAGGACCATAAGCCAAAGCTTTGTAATTCAATGAAGTTGTGTTTACAGTGAGATGATACTTTCTGGAAAAGTATCATCAGTATGCCGTATATGCATCAGTATATGCAGTATGCAGCCAAACGACAGAAACTGTCCATGCTGAAAATGATAGGAAACTAGTCCACTTAGACCAGGCAGAACTCCACACACTGGACAGGAGAAATGTACTTTTTTTTTTGTTTCCTTTTGTCATATATTTTATTAGACTGGGCATTGCAGTGGAACAGAGTACATCTTGACCTTCAGTGAGAGTCCTTGCTAAATACTAACACTAAACAAATCAATTAAATGCCCATCAAGGATGTGGAATGTTTCCCACAGTGAGAAATTAGAAAATGAAATATGTTAAAGATAAAGATGTGAGGGGAAGTCTGACCTCTTTCAAGCCTAATCACTGTGCCTGAAAAGCTGGGTAAAGAGGAAGACATACCAAATAAATAAAAAATATAAAAATTAAATGTATGTATTTCTATATTAAGCAAAATTTGAGTTGAATACAGAAAATAGCAGTACAAAACATAACTGTATATTATTCATAGGTGGTAGTTTGTTTCTTGGCCTTTTGGCGAAGATCAAGTGTGGCATCAATTATAGCGTGTAGTTCTGTTGAAAATAACTAAGACACACACTTATTATTATTCAGATTATCTTTGAACTGCATTGTTTCACTTTTTCATGTGCTTTTAGAATAATATCTTATATTCCAGCAAGTATACAAGATTCAAAGCCTCCATTTGTTTGGAATTAGAGCCGATACTGTACAATCAGTAATCAGATCTTTGTAATACTTGCTTATTATTCCAATGTAAAAGCCTGTGTTCTTGTGTAAATTTCTGTACATGCCATAATTTGTGTAAAGTTTCCCGTGTGACCTTCTGTTGTAAATTTGACATGTACATGTAAGACATGTTAGGTCCACATCTGACTTTTGTACAGTACTAAACAGTCTTTGTAAACATAGCTATAGAGTGATCTAAGTTCAAAGTAGATTATTCTGAAACTGGAAGAAACCTATCCCTACTTCAATTTGTCAATATCATATTTTTAGGGCCTAAGAGAAACTCAATAGCAAAATTAGTCTCTGACTTGCAGTACATTAATCTGTCCTCGGGCCATGTCCCTTGCTTTGTCTTGGTCTGCAATAACATCCATGGCAAATAACATGCTCTGCACTAACGGGGTATTTGATCTATTATGTTCTTCATCTGGGAAGTGTTTGGCATAATTTCTCAGGTGCGTCATGGGAATTACGCTTCACATATGAAAAATATTTATAATCTGTGTCCTTAGGACAAAAGAGTTTAACTCTGCATTTGTTTAATGTAGTAATAAAAGAATATTGTATATTTTCTGAAAACTGTGAAGATAAATACAGTTAAAAACATTTGTTAATTTAGCTAGCATTAACCTTTTTCTTTCTTAAGAGCTTATATGAAAAAGGGGTGTGTGTTTTCTAATGAACACAAAATGCATCGTGTGAAATTTAGCTTAACTGATACAATTTATATAAAAAGCTGCCATGTGTTCCGCCTTTCCCAAACTTCATTTCCCTTTTCCTCCATTATATTCTTTCCCCTCTATCCTTTCCCCCCTTCTTCTACTTCCCATTTTTCCCTTTTCCTTCCTTTCCACCCCCTTTTTTATGTGCTTTCCCATCCCACCTTTTCCCCCTTTCCTTTCTCTATTTCTTTGCTTTTTTTCTATAAACATGAAAAATTCTCCGTCTCTTCCCATGTCTCAGAAAGATAAATGAACTAATTTAAAATATTTTCCATGCCTCATCTGTCCACTCCACAAGCTGTCAATGAGCTTGGATTGGGAGCTTTCATGCCAATAGTCCACATCGAGCAGTTGTATTATTTTGAAATAAGAATGTTGTTTCCATGGCAAACTTGGAACTCTTTCTAACTGTGCTGACATCCACATACTTTTGGGTTTATGCAAGAAAGATGATACTTGATGAGATTTTTTGAAGCAGAAGGTCATTTGTCTACCTGACCAACATAAAAACATCATCTTGGTCTTTTATTTTTTTCTCTCGTGGGAAAGCAACAGGAGGAAATAAAAGATGGGGAAAAAAACAGCTTGTTTTAAACATGTTATAATTTCAATTTTTGCTTCTGCATTTTTGCTAAGAACCATTTCAACCATTAAGTGTATTAATAGTTAATATGTTTAATTTTAAGAGAGAGTAATGGTTTGGTAAATTTTTGTAATGACTAACAACTGCAAGACACTGCTCACCCTGTTCTGCAGTGGGGTCAGATTATTGTAAATACTTACTCAGAGATGTAGATACATGAGTTAGAAATGAAGGAAACATTGAGAAAGAACTTACTGTTTCTGAGGTACTACAAGCTGATTCATTTTAGATTGTGGAATTTTTTATACTTCTTATACTTAATACACTTTAGTATGTCTTTAAAGAATGTCATAACTTTTCTGCACTGCCTTATCACTTCTGGCTGTTCAAATGACACTATTTTCTGGTGAGGTATAATGTTAACATCAATTTTGCTGAAAAATAGATTTTGGCTTTTGGCTGAAAGCTTCACAAATAATCTTTTCTTTGTAAGCTAAGCAGTCCACAAGCTTTTCAGAACTGAAAAAAAAAAATCTTTCTGTGAGATGATGATGCCGAGAGTGTTTAAATTCTGTGTGCCTTGACCCATTCCTGAAATTCAAAAAAAAAAAAAAAAAAACAGCTCCAAAGCCCCAAACTTCCCCACTCTGGAATGTCCTTTTTCCCTGGTTTGGACTTAGTTTTTGTATGTTGTTGTTAGTTCCTGGAAATAGCATGGCTCTCTTGCTCAAGTTACTGTAGGGGTGCCAGGTGGTTCCTAGCCAGTGGCATAACCTCACTTAACTGCTCTACTTATCCCTCTGGTCTAGTAGTGTATTCTGTCCACAATAGCGTCTCTTCAACAGAGAATAAGTTGACAAGCATCTGTGTCCTCATTCAGGGTGCTTCACAAGCACAGTATTTTCCTTCCCAGAGGCAAAGTGCATTCACCTACATAATTGGCCATGACCCCTTCTTGCCCAGAGGACATATAGAGAAGTCCGTTCTCATTTTCTAATCTTTTAAGACACAAAGCAGCACGTTGCTGTCATGCTGGTAGGTAGATGAAATTTTGATATGTGTACTTGTTTTGTCATCAGAGGTTTCTGTTTGAGCTTGACAAGATTCTTGTTTCTGAACATTTGAATGTACATGTCTTAAATGTTATAGCATTGTCTCTTTAGTGTATTCTGTTTTGTTTGGGGGGAAGGGAGAGAGTATCTTTTTGGTTTATTGGTATCAGCTTACAGACTAGCCATTCTCAGAAGGATGGAGAGTTTATTATATTAGAGATGGCAATACCTTTATTTTTAACAACTTTCTTTAAATTTTTTCATTTCAGTAAATTACTTGCAGGATATTGCTAAGAATGTAATCCTTTCAATGCCGCATCTCAATGTTCTAATATTAACTGCTTTCTTAATAAAATGTTAAATTATTTGTCTGTGCTTGCATGTATTCATATGAAGTATTATAAAATTGACCATGCAGAAACAGTGATCTTCTCTGTACTGAGTATAAATAATGATACTACTGTTCAGAGCTGTGCTTTGCATTAAATGACAGCTCATGAAGAGGTGGGGCCTGAAATAGCCGTGCAATCTCTTAAAGTAATTTACTCAGTGTGTATGAGTTTTCTGAGGTAGCAAGTTCTGTATGCCTTCTATAACTCTGCTTTGTGTAGTTATGCTCTGTCTCTTTTGAAACTTGACTAACACAAAATCTGTCACTAGAATTTATCTTAATGGTAATGATCCTGCTTGAGGAAAGATGGAATCAGCTTTGCAGAAAAAGACTTGGGGATCATGGTGGACAAAAAGTTGAACATGAATGCCCTTGCAGCAAAGAAGGCCAAATGCATCCTGGACTTGATTTGTAAGACTGTAGCCAGCAGGCCCAGGTGAATGGTCCACTTTTCCCTTTTATTTGGTGCTTGTAAGCACCGAGGACTGGAGCACAGGACGTATGTGGAGAGGCTGAAGAAATGGTATGTTCAGAGTGAGAAAGAGACACCTTTTTGCAGAGATCTTGCTGCTGAAATAGAATACTAGAAATAAGTGCAAAGTTTATTTCCCTAGATATGGCATAGTCATAGATATCATGGTGGTGAGTAATGCTGTGCAGGCAACAGTTGGAGCTGTGACAAGGTCTTTTATTTCATCCTCTTTGCCACATAAGACTCACCTTTAACCAGTGAAGGAGATTACATAGGGTACCACAGGAACATGAACTTTATCAGGTACTTTTTAAAATAGGAACTTCTTCACCAAGTGTTTTGTTTTCTTTGATTACAATCATACAATCTGTGCTTCAGAAGATCTAAGTTATGGTTTTTTGGTTTTTGTTGTTGTTGTTGTTGTTGTTTTTTAATTCTACACTGTATGTTTGTCTTTCCTTTCCTATGAAGTATGATGCTATTGGTACTTTAGCAGTTTCATTGAAACAGTGGATGTATACTGTATCTATTCTTACTTTTGGTAAGTCCTGATATTTTATCAGCTCTTAAAACTTTATATTGAAACAATATGTATTGTTGGTGTAATGTCACGATCTTTTCATGTTTCATTCAAAATTAAACAACATAGTTTCAAAGTCATGACTTGCAAGTTCACTCAGGTGTATTTCACCTAAAACTACATTATTTCAAAGGTATTAGAAAATAATTGTTTCTTACTGATACTGATGCATAAGTATTGTGTTTACTTCTCTGGTGGAAAGTATGATTAACAGAATTTCACCTATATTTAGATAACGTTTATTATCTTTAATTTGCTATGCCTCCATGCTATAGGCAGACTTGCTGAGTAGTAGGAAATTACAAATCACTTTCTTCAATCATTGTTTTGTTTTTTTCCCATAAGGTACTGGTTGTTAAGTTTGAAACACTAGAGGGATGCAAAATAGTCTCTTGGCATTTTATCTAACAATGTTCTTGGTTAATTTTATTTAATTGTCTAAAAGTGTTGAACAAAGAAGTGGAACAGATGATGACCTAAGGAACTCTTTTTCTGATTCTAAGCTCTGTCAGTTTCGTAGCTGGAGTATTCAATGTGGTTTAGATGAATCAGGAATAAAGGGAAACATAAAAAGAAAAAAGTAATGAGCTTGTTTCCATAGAAACACACTATGCTCTCTGCCAAAATTAAGTGCTGACTTTGTATTCTGAAAGATGGTTGTGCTGAATACATGTGCTCACTGATCTGCAGATAATGTGTCAAATATCTTCATAGTATGTATCTTCTCATTGCATTGTGCATCATTAACAAATCTTGGTGCCAGTACCTTGTAACCAGCCCTTGCAGTATGACTAGACTGTAATCTTTGCTTGGCTCTAATCCATATTATGCCTTTGGACTGGAGAAAGAAAAGATTATTTTCACTGTGCATTTTATACTGTATATCTCAAGTTGTAACAGTTGACAAGCTGGTGAAGTTCCTCTCAGTATTCTCTGTGAAATCTTTGCTCTGTTAAAATCTATGGGTACTTTACTTTTAGTTATGGTAGGACCAACATTTCGTATGTAGAGTGTGATCATACACAACAGCAATATTGCTTGTATGGTAATATAAATTCTGAAACAAAGCAGATTCATTACTAAATGCAGAGGTGCTAACGAAGATGTTAGAGAAAGAAAAAGTTACCCATGATTTTTCATTAAGTTCCTAAGCTTGGCAGTGGTGTTTCTGTCTTAGTGTTTGTTTCCAATGATACCTAAAAGACCAAAATTGCCAAATATATGAAAGAGGATGACAATATGCAATTCAGTTACTGAGTAGTGGTTAATAACCACCTGCAGCAGTAGAAGAGGAGATCTTATAGGTTGATATTTAGTAATATTTGGAAATTTAATTTTAATAATTCTAGAGGCTCTTTCAAAATAGCTTCTTTTTATAGTGTTTAATGCTTTCATGTAAATCATTCTTGCCAAGGTATAGAAATACTTTGGGGAGAAATCAATACTCCAAATTGTTTCCTAAAATCTAGCTCTGACTTTCTGCCACAACCATCAGCTTGTACTTACTTTCATAAATCCTTGCTTCAGAAAGCAGTTTTACTGTGTTTAATTCATGATCCTGTTAGGGGCTGGAATTTTGTTTCGTAAATATTACTCTATTTGAGGGAAGCAATGTCAAATAGTTTATATAAGGATGCATAAAAATCATTATGAAAGCTATCAGCGGTCTGTCTTCTGCAAAATGCTGTCATCCAGTTTTCTCAGAGTTCTTTAAAATCCATTCTGTTTATATATTTGCAACCTATTAATATTAAAGAGCTATTCCATGATTATGAAATCTATCTGTGGCAGAATATTTTTTCACTTTGGGGGCAAAAGGAGGTCATTTCACCATCTAAAAAATTGCAGTGCATTGTTCTGTCCTATATTCTTAAATCTCCAGTTATATAAACAATTTTATTTATTCCCCAATTCATTTTACATCTGGATCTCTGATTAAGATTGATCCTGAGCCACTTCCCCTATTGTCTCTGCTTTGCACTATGTCTAGCAAGCATTAAGTCAAAATGACATTCTTCCTAGTTATCTGGAATGTTGAATTTGCTTGAGCTCGTAGGGACAGCTTGTAGTTTTAGGCTAGTGGAAAGCTATCAGTTGGGTATGTTGGGCATAGGTGTATTTCAGTAAATGTGCATGTGTCAAGCTTGTTAATTTCAGAAATAGCAAGCTTACAGACCTAAGTATGAGGTTAGCCCAGACAGAGAGGTGTTCAGATTCTATCCTCTGCAAGACTGCATCAAGGTCAGTTTCATTCTACATAATACCTTAATTTTACAAACTTACAAACATCAGATTTCAGGCAAGGGCAGGGAAGGAGAGTGATATCTCCATCTTTGCAACTGGTGATTCCCTCTCTTTTCATAATTTTGGTGTCTTTTCCTTTGGTCACTTCATATTTTTTTTCTTTTTCTTTATTTCATATTTTCATATATATATTTTTTTAAAACAAAGCAGAACAAAACATATATATTATTTGTTTTTGTCATGAATGACCATACTAAAAAAAATGTACGTTAGCGTGCGAAAAAAAAGGTAAAGAAATCCATTTGAATTCATATGCAGTAAAGACCCAAGTGAGAGTGTAAGAAATACATTTCTAGTAAGAAGCTATGGAGGGAAAGACTTGCAGGTATGGGTCAGAGATAGCACAGTTCAATTTACTACTAACAGCTAAAGTATACAGTTTGGTATGTAGCTCAGCTAAGGTTCCTAAAATCTATGCAAAGAAGATTTCATTTTGAAAGATGAAGGAGCTTTTTCTTGTATCTCTGAATGGGAAAATGTTGCCTGATACAGTTATTCAAGTTGTGAATTTACTGGTATACATGCCTTTTATTTTTACATATGTGTACTTTTTGAAATTCGTGTCTAGGTTTGAGACTCATTGTAAAGCTAACATACATCTGCATCATCATTTTCAGTGTTGTACAAAGGACAGGGTATCCTACAAGTAATAAGAAACATGTTTCATTATTTATCAAACTTTATTATTTTTGTACTTTCTGAAAGAGGACTTATTCAAAAATTTTCTGGTGTTTTGTAAATATAAGAAGAAATAGGACTTTTTTGTTGTTGTTCTGGATGTATAGTAACTTCCCTGTTCATATCCATGATCCTAATCTTTTTGATACCTGAAGGAAAAATAAGAGTGTACCACAGAAGATGAATGTGTGTTTGGAATTAACTGATGGAACAATGGCCTATTTGGCATTGAGATGGATTCATTTCATTGTTAAAACACAGGAAGCATTTTCACTTACTTCTGAGTTGAATTCTGCATTCATGTAATAACTTATGGCCAAGTAGTATTCCTTTTATATAAAAGTTAATCTGAAGTACTGTAGTTTTACACCAGCATGAAGGAAATCAGAATGTAGCCAATGGTAATTTGACAGTTTATTTTTTTTTTTTTTTTCAGGTTTTTTTTTCAGTTTTTTTTTTTTTCAGTATTTTCAAATTGCAACTCCGAAAAGTAATGTGGGAAGTAACTTTTTCTACAATATGTCAGTTTGACTAATAATTTCTTGTTAAGTTAACCTGGGCTGGAGGAGAACAGAAAATTTGGTTTCTGTTATAGAGAGGGATAAAGTTTTGTTCCAATTTTTGTGGATTTGGCCATCTCATTAAATCTGTTAGCTGTTTGGTTTTCCCAGCTGCACTTCCAGCATCCCTTGAGCATCTCTCACTGTCCTCCTATTGCTTTTGTTTTCCTCAGCTTTGAACTTCTCAAAGATGGTAAGCCTTAAAATATTAAAGTGAAAGAACAATTGTACAGATATGTATGTAGGTGTAATTCCATCTTTTTCTGAAGCATTACTTGTGTAATGTAATGTTTTAATTTCTGCACCTCTGAAGTTTTTATGATACTGTAGTAATATGTAGAACAAACTTAGAACCATGTTGTAACATTGGCATACGTGTAGCCAGTAATTTAAGGAGACCGTCACTTCCAGCTGTAACATACTTCCCTAAGTTACTGATAGTTTAGCTATGCTTCATTTTTTTGTTTGTTTGTTTGTTTGTTTTTTACCTTTTCCCCATTCTCTGCATTTTGTTTGAACTGCATTTTTTGGAGTTTTTCAGTCAGTACGTGTAGCCAGTTCTGTGGACAACATTAAGTAAAATTTAGAATTTTTAATGCTCATGTGTGTTTCATACTTCAGTCTTTCCTTCTTATTTTGGTTAAGATGGCTTGTGAATTTGTGTGAAAAAGCATTCGAACTGAGCCATGTATTTGCATGATCTCAGCATCTAGACATCAAGCATAGTAGATTTTGGTTCTGTTTTCTTTCTGGAATTCCCAATTAATTGTGTTTTGAATATGTATATACAAAAAAAAAATCCTTAAGCTCCCTCAAGAAACAGTTACTGTGTTTATCTGAAAATGGCTTCATGCACATGAATACAAACACACAAGCTGATATCAGCATTATCAGTTAAGTCTCTGAAACATTTCTTTGGATGGTAAAATTATCTTTACCTCATACTAGTCTTTCAGACATAGTGCTGCTACAGCAGACTGAGTTAGGTTCTAGTCCCTTTAATGAATAATAGGCAAAAAAATTAGCTAAGTTCCAGATGTCAAATGCTGCTCTTGTTTCTGCTTGTGCAAAGCCATTCAGGCTGTTGGCTTTCAGGGGTTGGATATGAAGGCAGAATTTGAAGGGTTTTTTTTCTGTTCAAAGTGATGCATGAACTAGAACCCTGCATGACTGATGAACTTGGCAGGGCTAGCACTTGGAGAAATCATTATATCAGTCACAAACTGAGAGCCAGAAGCCATTGAAATAAATAAGTGCTAACTCCTACAATAAAATTTCTGAAGATTTCCTTCAGAATATAGAAATTGATAACCAATAAAACAAAATTCTCTGGTAACCTGGAAAGAAGAATTTGATATGAGTTAATGTGAAATACTTTGAATGATTAATTATACAGTAAAAAAGAAATCAAAATTATTCTTATTCCTGTTCCCAGAGTAGCCAGACAAAATCAGTGAGTAACAAATTTAGAACAAATGGAAGGAGTACTGATTCACACAGTATGTTTTCAACTTACTGAATTCACTGTTTCTGTATCAAGTAAAATCCAATAGCTGTACTCTAGAATGGCTGAGATAATTTTATGATCTTCACTAACATTTGCTAACATTGTTTTGTTATCTGTGGTGAGAGTTATCATAAATTAATTCCCCTGTGTGATGTAACACAGTTGTCCATACAAGCTACTAAAGTAATTATTTGATCTAGCGTGTGTGTTGTGTGTAAGTGTCTTCTGATGGCAAGATACTGCTCATGTTTTTTTATATTATGGTGGGGTAATTTCCCAGACCTAGTAAGCCAGTAAGAGCCAGTAAGAAATCTGAATCACAGGAAAACAGGACAGTTACAATATTTTGAGGTAGTCTCCCTTTTGAGAGAAGGAATAAATGCGGTATGTCTTGGCACTGGTAAGTCTTTTGACATAATGTTTTTATAAATAAATTGGGGAAATATGGCCTTCTCAATAACCTTTATACTAAATACAAAACCAATAACAATCAGGCTGGAAAAAATGAGAAGGGACACAGGAACAGCCTTCAGCTGTGGAATTATGTGAAGGCATGAGATAAAACATTTCTAACTTTGAGGAGATGTAACCACTCTAACAGGTTATCTGAAGATGTTGTAGAAACCCTCGCATGAATATGTTGGATTAGCCATCTCCCCAAACCTATCTAGGTATATACTTAGTCCAGCTTCAAAGTAGGGGGTTAGGTTAAAAGATATCTGGAAGTCCTGTCTAGCCCTGCATTTCTGTGGGAATACTCTGTTTTTGAGTCTTGCTGTTACTTTGTGCAGAATCATATATAGGTTTTTCAATTTACCTGCTTTAGGAGGAGCAGGTTAATTTTCAGAGTAGTATATGGAATTTGAAATTAAACTTCTATATAGCTATCTATATATCAGTCTTCTTACTGTAGCATCAAAACAGATCGTCTTTACATTTACATAAAAAGAAAGAAACAAAAATGGTGTCTGTTAATTATCGTATTACAAAGTTACATTGCAGTTCATAAAAGTTTATTCTTTTGCCATGCATATTATGAGGTATACAATATATGCAGTGAACCACAAATAACTTTTCAGTCCTGGAGATACTTGCAGGTGTCAGTGGAACTGTGGTAGTATGGTAAATATTCTGTTATTTTGCTTCTACAGAAATGTATTTTCTGCAGACAGAGAATTAAGAAAATCTCTGGTGCCTGCATTCAGTGTTCATATGGACGCTGTCCAGCCTCCTTCCATGTGACCTGTGCCCATGCTGCAGGAGTGCTGATGGAACCTGATGACTGGCCGTATGTTGTCTACATCACGTGTTTCAGGCACAAGATCAACCAAAATGTGGTAAGGAATTTTTTTTAATGATACGTTAAAAAACAGAATTGCAGAATTCAAATAAGTTTCCAAGAAAAATGGAAGGAAGGATTCACACCATGTGTAATAATAGCTCCATCTATCATATTTCCATACATAACAAACTATTACATCTTGAAGGTTGTTTCTTATGCTGTTACCTGGGAGAAATAATATACCTAGCATATTTTTGCATTAGAGTCATTGTTGAATGTATTGTTTTGACAGCAGAACAAGTCTCTGAGTTCTCTGTTTTGTTAACTTGGAATGTATTACAAATACCCAGATCACAGTATCTTTCAAATATTCACAGATACTGAGCAATAAAGGATGTGGTATATATATATAAGTTCTTCGTACTACAGCCAAACAATGTCATATAAATATCCAGTTACAATAATTCTGTCATCTGGCAAAGCAACATTAGCATGTCATGAAAATTCTTGTTATTATGGTTTCTTTTTATTTCTAGCCTATGTTGAGGAGGAACCTTCAATATCAGATGAGACAGATGAAGAATTAGTTATAACTGTCTTGTAGGTTTTAATACCTTTTATCCCAATGAGTTGTTACTGTCTCAGATGAGAGAGAACTCTTGCCATTTATCTTGGGCTTTTAAGAGTGTATTTTGTTTCCTAGCAAACTAGAAAAACTTCTTGTATTCTTATTAAGGAAATAACTTGATAAGTTAGTCAAGTTGAGAATTCTCAACTTTTTATTTGAATATATATTTTATCTCCTTTGTACATTAAAAGTGAAAGGAACCCAGATGATGTCTGTATAATGTATGTCTTTCTTTGAAGAGGCTGTCAGTGAATCCTTGGTCTTAAAGACAAGACTACTGAAGAGTAAGATTTTCTTTCAAGTGTAATAAGATGTAATGCCTCCCAACTAGAGTGATCAGCCAGTCCTGAGTTTCAGTCTGCTGGTAGTTCATAAAAAGGCAAACAAAGTGTGTGTCTTGTGTGTCCCTGTTTAAAACTTTACCAGAACTGTTATGCATTGTAACGATTTTTGCTTTCCAAAGAAAATTAAACATGTGAAACCAGTACACTTTGCATGGTTGTTATATCTTCATACATTTTTTATGAAAATTAGTTTGGTTTGTGTCCATAGACTCCAAACTACACATGTCTCTTGTAGGTACAGCTTTAGAAATAACACAAAAGTTTTCTAGCAGAAAATTTGTTTTACGCAGAATGGTTTTAATTATTCCTGTTGCACTCTGTATTATTTTGTTCATGTAAATTGGAGTGTCAGTATGCATGTAAAGCTCTGTGATTTGCTACCTACAGACAGTAGGTCATGTTATTTTCTGATTTTTCCTCCTTGACCATGTTCATTCTGGGGCATGAAATATATCCCTCACATCTTTTTGTCATCAAACTGCTAGAACTATGATTGAGTACAGGCGCTCCAGGTGGATTTGTTTTGAATAAAACTCCCTTATACACAAGAAAATGAGTAAAAGAAGTTATATGCAACAATACTGATGGGAAAAAAACACCGAAGAATCTCTATAAGATTAGCAAAAACAGCACTGAGGGTTAGAGAAAGTCAGCTGGAAGCAAACATATCCATTGGTGATATTTCATTTCAAAACTGTAATCGGAAGTATCTAGAGCTGCTTTAAATGATCTTATGCTATTATTGGACAGAGGTACAGTTTGTACCTCTGTAGCATACAGTGAATGAAGGGATGCTGTCAAGTGGAAACTGTAGAGCCTTTTTCTGTTGAACGTATGAGAATGCAGTGGTCATTGCTTGCCGTTGTCTGCTGACTACTGCCAGCCTCTTAACATTTTCGAGAGACTAGAGGCATGCTGTAGGAAGGGCACAGTATTCAAAAATCATGAACTGGCATATTTTTTGAAATGTCACGCTTCATTTCAATGCCCAAATTGCAGTTCTGAGGAGTAAGCTTAAAATGATGACATGAGAGTTGTGTTTCCTTATCAAATAAATCTTTATTATATTTAAATAAGAATTTTAAAGATATTTCCTTAAAAAACTAGTCAGAGAAGGTTTCTAGATATTTAGATATCCATTAGATGCCTATTTCAGGATAGCTAGTTATTATGATTTAGTATACATACAGTTTATGTATTTATTTAACAAGATTTTTGTGTCCTGACGTATAGAAAATGCAGGAGAAAGTCATTTTCCCTCTTATCTTTTTGAAGTTCACATGCAGAAGGAGAGGCTAACCTTTTTTCCATTGTATCTGGTTGTTTTCTGTATTTCTGCTGCTATCTTAGTTCATCCTGGCTTAGGTACTGTTAAAGAAAATCATGCTTTTTAAACCACAGCTTTCTCAATAATCTGGTAACTACCACAGCTGTTTCTTTAATCTGATAGACTCCCTTACATAACAACTGTCCTTTCTGATCAAAAATGACATTCTTAACATCAATAAATTCTTAGGATTTTCTGACAGGAAATGTTTTCTGGGACATGCAATCAATTGTAGAGTGTGCTTGTCAATATTTTTTCTGGAAAATAAATCAAGAATCCTACCAATATAACATACTAAAAAATAATCTTCTCCTTGAGCTAGGATTCATTTCTGTTTCTTTCTTATTTGTTCTAATGAGCTATGGCATTTCTTCTCTGAATATTTTATCATTAATTGAGCCTGTATTGTCTCTTAAAATATTATGTTATGCTTATCCATCTTCTCAGAAGATTTCCATTTTCAGACTTTAAAAATGTTTAAACCTTGTAATAGGGATATTTCTCCTTAGACTTTTGTAGTGTAATCTCAAACTTCTGCTTTCTGTTATTTCATGAGAGTAATTCAATTAATACTCTCCACTTAAATTCTGTTTTGTTTTGTTTTTTTCAAATAACTGAATAAACTAAAGTCAATAATTGTCTGGTAAATAAACATTTACGTTCACATATGTTTCAGGATTGGATAAGGAGTGCTAACTGATATCTTAGAACTCCTGTGGTAACAGCAGTAAATTGTTTCTTCCTCGTTTTACCTGCCTGTAGTTAAACTAAGTAGAAAAATTAACTAGATTAATAACAATTTTGTTATACAGGTAAATGGTTAAATAATGTATGGGTATGATCAGAACATTATTTCTAAGTAAACTTTAGAAACATCATAGGGTTTTTCTATCTGAGGTGACCTCAGCTAAATCCTCTAAATGCATATGTCAGGCAAAGCTCAGATGCACAGAGATTTAGTGCACTGTGTCCAGAAATGGCACAGAATATTTCAACTTGGTTTGCCCTTAGTTTGCAGAAGCAGAGAGGTTTTTTTAAATTTTTAAATCCCAGAAAGTGGTGCAAAAAGAGGCACTATAGTGACTAGTCTCCACAAAAAAAANCACAGCTGTTTCTTTAATCTGATAGACTCCCTTACATAACAACTGTCCTTTCTGATCAAAAATGACATTCTTAACATCAATAAATTCTTAGGATTTTCTGACAGGAAATGTTTTCTGGGACATGCAATCAATTGTAGAGTGTGCTTGTCAATATTTTTTCTGGAAAATAAATCAAGAATCCTACCAATATAACATACTAAAAAATAATCTTCTCCTTGAGCTAGGATTCATTTCTGTTTCTTTCTTATTTGTTCTAATGAGCTATGGCATTTCTTCTCTGAATATTTTATCATTAATTGAGCCTGTATTGTCTCTTAAAATATTATGTTATGCTTATCCATCTTCTCAGAAGATTTCCATTTTCAGACTTTAAAAATGTTTAAACCTTGTAATAGGGATATTTCTCCTTAGACTTTTGTAGTGTAATCTCAAACTTCTGCTTTCTGTTATTTCATGAGAGTAATTCAATTAATACTCTCCACTTAAATTCTGTTTTGTTTTGTTTTTTTCAAATAACTGAATAAACTAAAGTCAATAATTGTCTGGTAAATAAACATTTACGTTCACATATGTTTCAGGATTGGATAAGGAGTGCTAACTGATATCTTAGAACTCCTGTGGTAACAGCAGTAAATTGTTTCTTCCTCGTTTTACCTGCCTGTAGTTAAACTAAGTAGAAAAATTAACTAGATTAATAACAATTTTGTTATACAGGTAAATGGTTAAATAATGTATGGGTATGATCAGAACATTATTTCTAAGTAAACTTTAGAAACATCATAGGGTTTTTCTATCTGAGGTGACCTCAGCTAAATCCTCTAAATGCATATGTCAGGCAAAGCTCAGATGCACAGAGATTTAGTGCACTGTGTCCAGAAATGGCACAGAATATTTCAACTTGGTTTGCCCTTAGTTTGCAGAAGCAGAGAGGTTTTTTTAAATTTTTAAATCCCAGAAAGTGGTGCAAAAAGAGGCACTATAGTGACTAGTCTCCACAAAAAAAAAAAAAA
>VXAA01004324.1:22781-41825 GCA_013399115.1 Anseranas semipalmata
AAAAAAAAAACAGAAATGCTCAAGTATTTTGTTTTTTTTGGTGGTGGTGGTGGTGGTGGTGGTTTGTTTTCCAAAAGCATTGACATGAGTGCTAGGAAATTGAGTAGTTATTTTAGCATATGTCATAAAGTATTTTCATGTTGTTTATGTAAACATTTCTAATAAAAGAAGAATTCATGCTTAGTATATGCTATTGTAGCTGCCCCTTGTCTTCACATCTTCCACTATAAAAAAAGTTCAAATGGTCAGATGTAGCCAAAGTCACAATAACTTACTTTTGTGTAAACCAATGGACCTTTGTGTGGTAATGAATTGACAGTCAAAATTGCAGGGAAGAAGTGCCTTATGTATTTTATTAGGATGAGAAGCTCTTGATTTTATTTTTCCTGGTGAAGAAGGTTGCTTTTGAAGTGGGAAGTTCATGGGTATACATTAGTTGGGAGTTGATGTGTAACAGCTGTCAGCATCACGTGAGCTTCTGAGCATATGCTGATTTACAATGTTCTATTTTTTTTTTATAGAAACTATTAAGCAGTTATTGATGTAGAATTTTTGCATAGTTTAACAACACTGCTACACTTCTGATTGACATAAGTAGCTCTATGGAATGCCATGTGAAAAATGAAAAAAAATTATTGGTACTAATATAATAGATAGGTGATGAAGAGTGATCAATGCTGTCTGAAGTCTTAAAGCAAATGTTCGGCACAGTATTAGTTAAGAAGTTACTCACACTGCTGTAGACAGCTCTGACAAGAACCAGATATGCATTAAATTGTTTCATCGTATTCAGCAAAATACAAAGTAATTATGAAAAATCGTGTCAAAATACAGTACTTAAAAAACCCACCTTTTAAAATAGTGCAAGACCATAGTCTAAGTTCACCATATTATCTCTTCAAGCACTACAAACAAAATTTACAAATATTGTTAATTATTTAAGTACTATTGCTCTACTGTGAAATGGTTTGAAGGCATCAACTGCAAAAATATTTTTGAGTGCTGTAATTTGATATTCTTGTTTTCTCATAAAATGCAAAAACTTTGTATGTAAAACAAATTTGTGTGATCATAAGCTGGTTGATAGCTGGCTGAATATAAGCCAGCAGCATGCTCAGGAGGCCAAGAAGGCCAAAAGCATCCTGGCTTGTATCAGGAACAGTGTGGCCAGCAGGACTAGGGAAGTGATTGTCCCCCTGTACTCGGCTCTGGTGAGGCTGCACCTGGAGTCCTGTGTTCAGTTTTGGGCCCCTCACTCCAGGAAGGACATTGAGATGCTGGAGTGTGTCCAAGGAAGCTGGTGAAGGGTCTAGAGAACAAGTCTTATGAAAAACAGTTGAGGGAGCTGGGGTTGTTTAGCCTGGAGAAGAGGAGGCTCAGGGGCGACCTTATCGCTCTCTACAGGTACCTTAAAGGAGGCTGTAGCGAGGTGGGGATTGGTCTCTTCTCCCACGCACCAGGTGATAGGACGAGGTGGAATGGGCTAAAGTTGCACCAGGGGAGGCTTAGGTTGGATATTAGGAAAAAATTCTTTACTGAAAGGGTTGTGAGGCATTGGAGCAGGCTGCCCAGGGAAGTGGTTGAGTTACCATCCCTGGAGGTATTCAAAAGATGTTTAGATGTAGAGCTTAGTGATATGGTTTAGTGGAGGACTTGTTAGTGTTAGGTTATAGGTTGCACTGGGTCATCTTGGAGGTCTTTTCCCACCTAAATGGTTCTGTGATTCTGTAAGGAAAAATTTTGCACTTAAAGTTTTTGTACTGAGTGGTGAATTGTTATCACTTCTGCTTTAATATCGATACAATTCTCATGAGTCAGCTCATATTTTGAAATTACTTTTTCTTTCACATTTTTTCATTTTTTCAAGAGAACTAAAGCATGTGAGAAGGCCATTACAGTTGGGCAGACAGTCATCACGAAACACAGGAATACACGATACTATAGTTGCAGAGTCATAGGAGTGACATCTCAGCTTTTCTATGAAGTTATGTTTGATGATGGCTCTTTTAGTCGAGATACTTTTCCTGAAGACATTGTGGTAAGTACTTTCTCAGATAACTGTTCTTTTTTTTGGTTGGTTGGTTTTGCTTTTTATTTTTGTTTTTGAAAATTAGAGCATTGGAACCTCTTGAACTACAACCTTGAAGAGGTAATGTCTCAATACTCGGTTCATGTTTGTTACTTTTGCTGAGATTGATTATTTTCTAATGGGCTTCCAAACAGTGGTTGTTCTAATTAGTCTTTGCCATTTGACTAAATGTATCAGAAGTAATCTTACAAAGCCTTTTAATTAAATAAGAAATATGTGTTTAGTAAAGGATATGAGAGAGCAAGTTCCATGTATCCTTATCTGTCTCTCAGAGATAACCTATAAAAATTCCTTACTGAATAGAAAAATCCTAATGTAATGGGAAGAATAGCTCTCATGAATCTGTTCTAACAACTTGTTTACACCTTCTGATGTTTAGTTTGTGAGATTACATTATTAATGATAAAAATCACTGGGGAGGAGAATGTGTAATTTATTACATTTCCAAAAAGCAATTGAGATTTTGATTTCCCTTATGCACTTACATAAACTACCATGTTTTTCAGAACTGTTAAGGGCCACATTGTGCGCTTAGTTAGCAGATATGAACAGAATTTGCATACAATTGAGGAAAGATTCTGTTTCTCTCTACATTTACAATGAATAGATTGGATGTTAACCTTTGTCTGTTCATCAGACGCTGTGTGATGTTTGTGTCACAACATGACTCTAATCCTTTTTAACCTTCATGCTCCTCTGAGGGTTCTTTGTGCTGAACTGATTTTTTGGTGTACCTCCTGCTAATTATCTCTAAAAGTTAGAGCCTCTGGGGAACACTGGCATGCAGAAATCCTGTGTGTTTCAAGATCAGTTTTCACTTAGCCCTGTGTCCTGTGCTCTATGCAGAATGGGAGAGTCTCGCATACACACCAATGCATAAGAATATATACTTTGTTAATATATGCTCCAGGGGCACAACCCCTAGGAGTGCTCCCTATTCTTCTCCTGTAAAGATGTCTTTGAGCTGTTCTGTTTTCTGCAGCTCTAACATTTTCCTGGAAGTAGCATTAGCTGACAGATAGCATCAGTGGAAATGATACTGTTGTTCTTAGAAGCTTCCTCGTCATTGAAAAGTCTGATGCCTTTTGAAAGTACAGCATTTGAAAGGGTACATTTCAGAGCAGTATGTGGGGATTGAGCTGTTTACCTCCCACTGGTGTTAATAGAAAACAGTCAGAAAATCCCTGTTACATGTCTTTGAAAATTTATCCTTTAATTTGAAACACTATGAAAGGCTCCATTAATGATCAAAGGCATTTTGATTTAGGATGATCAAGATTTAAGCAAATGTGGATGTATTGTTATTAGAAACCCCTCTTCGTGTATGCCTGCATCAAAGATCTGGTGTGGCAGAGATGAGAAACTGCTTGCCACCCTAGTGGGGTAGTCTGGTCTGGAGCTAAGACTAAATGTAATCAGGTCTGGATATGCCTCAGTGCTTCTCAGATAGTGGATGAACAACATATAATTGTTTGATGGAAACACCAAACGAATTTCACGTTCCTTAGAGAAATCTTCTTGTGTTTTCATTAGATAATATACCTGCAGCAGTTACTGGAAGGGAAAAAAGAATGTTTTTTCTTCTGCCTGGACTAAAACTTGCTAATCCATGCAATGTGCATATCTGGTGTTAGTGCTGCTGGGAGGACTTATTCATCAAATCTGGTGTGAAAGCAATGTTGCTGCCTATTGAAGAACTTATTTTTCTAATCTGTTTTCACTTTTCAAATAGCTCACAAAGATAGCAGCAGCTTTCTGCTTTTCCAGTATACACTGAATCCACTACATAATTTCAGCTCAGCTCACAATAGACCACAATTCCAATGTTCAGACACGGTGATTTATTTTTAAGGAGGAAAACAGGGAGCAGGGAAATTTCAGTCTCGAAGCTTCTTGAAACTGTTTGCATGTAAGCATTTAATAACTACCGAAGCAGGGTATGCATTGTTCTCATCTCATATATTTTTCATGGTTTGTGTTCACATTTGCTAAATAGATCAGGATTTGTTAGCTGTAGGTTTTAGATATATAGGTGTAGCTATATAGATTCTTTTTATTTCAAGCTATTGCTTGGGTACTTCACTTGATTTCTACCTTGTCAGAATTTCTTAGAATAATCACTCCTCAATTACAGTGTTTAAACCGATTAGATAGCTTTTTGATGTGCTAAGCAGTCAGTTTTCTGTCTACCCAGTCGGTGGGAGAGGGTGCAAAGAAGTGTATGGGTACATTTTCTTCTGGAAAAAACAGCAGGACAACTTCCTCTGTTAGTCAAGAAAGACTGCAATGAGGGGGATAGTATGTGATATCTTACAGGAGGTGAGATGACAGCTTTAGTGGTTAGCTTAACCATGCAAACACACAAGTGGGGAGTGCATAGGCTGCAGTCCTGAGTAACTTCTTCCAACGAACAGCAAGCATGCCACTTGCTGCTTCCTGAAGGATTAATGCACTGTAGCTTGTCACACAACCCCTAGCTCTACACAAGGAGGAGTTCTGCCTCGCTCAACAGGACAGTTGTCAGTTTACAGCTTCTGCATCAGGAAATGTCTAGGGTCTTTGTCTTGCTCAGTTAGGGTGGACTTCTCACAGTTCTTTTTTTTTTTTTTAATACCTGATGGACATGTCTTCAGTGGTGCAGCTTGGCAGTCTGCTAGAAATGAATATCCTCAGACAGATTTATTTAGCTGGGAGTGTTATTTGTTTATTTATATATTATGGCTGTCAATAATGCCTACCAGCAAGTATAATTAAATGTATATATATATGTATATATATATACACATGTATGTAACTTGAAATTACAGCTAAGGATGCAGTTCTTCCCACATTATGTTATTCAAATCTCAGCTAAACTGGGAGGCCTTGCAGTATACCTCGTTGGGGAAAGACGGGTCTCATCAGTTTGTATTTATGTCAAGGAAGAGAGGAAGAAGAAGATTGTGGAGTCAACATTCTTTGCTAAAAGTGAGTCTGTGGGGAGGTCTGATTACAGGAGAAGTGAGGACATCTCTCCTGAAATGATAGACATTTTTTCAGGCCTCTTGCCCCAGTAAATTCCCTGGTTCTGCAATAGCCAGCTTACACAGAATTGTTTGCTGTCATGGTTTCATCTTGTGGCTATCAGGCAAACTAAGTGAACAAAAATGAGGGCACTTACTCATGCTGCCATAACATACCCACATCATGTTTTAGTTTGCCATCAAGTGTATAAATTTAGGGATTCTCCATTTAGATGTCGAAGCCTATCTGTGAGTTGTCATGCCCACAACCCAAAATGGACTTTACTGACTAAAAGCAATAAATTGAATATGATTCTAAATGCTATTGTAGTTGTGGAATACTGCTGTAAATGTTCCTTACCAGCAAGAGCATTTTAAGAGATGAGGAAGTGAGATTAGAATTAAAGGGCATTTGGATGCTGTATTCAGGAATCCATGAGTTTGTTTTTCAGAACCATATTATGGAAATTTTCTGTGGTCTTGATAAAATCCAGAAATCATACTATTGAAAAATTGTAAAAGTGTGGTTTAAGACAGCATTTAAACTGGAGCTGTCAAAAGCAGGAACAATAAATTTTTGGATGTGTCAGGCTGGTCCATCCAACACCTTGCTTTTTTGTCTATCGCTGTTTTTTAACATACCCACAGTGACACCTGGAATCCTTAACAGTATTATGCTGATACTGATGTAAGTATGTTCTTTCAGTAGTGGACCCAAGAGAGCCTTCAGCATGAAGAGGACAGTAGAGATTAAGCTCTATCTTTCTGTGTCTATCAATACTTCAAATTCACCACTGTCAGAGAAGGGAGGAACAGGGCTATTTAGAAATCTGACAGCCAAAGTACATCACTGAAGTTATCAAGAAGACTACAACTTCTTACAGTGTGCACCTAAATTTTACACAGCCCCAAATTATTATCCTATCCTCTCCTCTCCTCTCCTCTCCTCTCTTTATAATAAAATTGAGCACATTTTAGTTACTAGTATTTGAAGAAAAACCTGCCAGCAATGTAATTTGAGAAGCTATTTAAAAAACAAAAAGACTTCTGTCGGTCTTTGCAATCCTCTACCTCAGTCCCTGCAAACAAATGTTCACTTTACACCCCTACAAAGTTACGAAATGAAAGCTTCAACAACCCATACTGCAATGTATACGCATACTGTGTGCATAGGCTTGCCAATTATCTTTTCTTTCTTGCTGATTATAAACTCACTGAGATTCTGAATGATCCTTTCTAGCCTAGATGTCTGCCAGGGCTTTGAAGTGGCATTTATAATCTTGGAAGTGGCCCAAGATGAGGTGAACTAATTGCACTATAGTATAGGTGTAGGGGTAAGGCTGAATACAGATTGTCCCGAGGATATTATTGTAAGACTATTGAGAGACAGAACAAATTTATTTCATCCTCCTTTGACATATAGAACCAATGGGATTTAGCTGGGCAGTTCTTCAAAAATTATTTCCTCCACAGGCAGACTGAAGGGAACATCAATTTAAAACTGCAATGTGCTGTTATGTAGGTGGGACTTTTTGCATGTGCAGGGAAGAAAAGGTAGTGCTTTGGGGCCCTTGAGTGTCAGTGCTTGGGATGTAGCTGGAAGAACAAAGTCTTACTTCTTTACAAGAACTTCTCCCTAGTGACTTTATCTGTCTGTGACTAGTGGCTTTCACTGGTGCAATAAATGCTGGAATAGTTCAGAAAAGTGGTTTTATCCTTCATTTCTAAAGCTGTTGGAAAATGAGGCCTTTGAAAAGAAAGAACAATTGATTAGATGTAGTGAGTCAGAGCTCAAGGTTATGTCTATAGGAGTGTGGACTGATTGAGTGGACACTAGATCAGCTTCTCAATTTCTGTATGTGTTAATACATGTGTGGCTACCGCTTTTGAAAAACCATACTGCTTGAACAATGGACCTTTGGAAATAGTGGGCTAGCACGTAAGTCTCAATAACACATTAACATCCACCTAGATATAAAAATAGAGGACTTGTTTCTGGCCCTGGTCATCTCATAAAGATGCTGTGTTCTTTGAAAATCTGTCCTACCAATCAGAATTGTGTAACTTTTCCCCCATCAACCTTGTCTAGTATTAAAAATGTCTAAACTCCTGAACGGTTTCAAGCAGTTTCTTTTCTGTATGCCTTTCTCTCGTTACCTCTTCTGACAACTGTTTTCTGCTTGTCTACCTGTTCAAATCAAAACCTTAAATAGTAGTGCATACCTGCTTCCTTGTATCTGTGAAAGATCCATTAGACTTCTGACAGAAGATAATAGATTATTGTTCATTTTTATCATACTGACATGTAAATCTGTAGAGAAAGGCTAGGGATATTAGAAGATTTGAATTCATGCTCTCTCTGGGCAATCTACAGATATTTTCGATGCATTCCAGTATCACCAGCACCAGCAATTTCTGAGAATGTAAAATAGAAAACAAAGCAATGAATTTCTGAAGGGGACAAGAAGATAGATTGTATTTGGTATAAACTTAGTGAAAAAGTTCTCAGAATTGGTAGCATGATGCGCGAAAAGAGATCTAATGAATTATAACAGCTTTAGCAACCTTTTTTTTTTTTAATTTCTTAACTGTGACAACGTTGAGTCTCTGAGCTAAATAATGCAATACTTATGCTAGGCTTGTATAATTTCTTTCATTTCAGCATTATAAACTTACCTACTATATACATGAACTTACTACTCAGCAATTTGTATGGTGTGAACATTGACAGACACTTCTGAAAAATTCTGGAAAGCAAGTTGGAAACCTGTTTGAACAGTCTCCTAGGAGGAAATTTGGGTTTCTTTTCCTGGTTAGATAGATTTTTAAAAATTGTGCAGGATTTTGCATTCTTGTTTTGCTTAAAATATTTTAAAATATGTGAAAAAGTTAAATATGTATATATATTTGAAGAACTGATTTCAGTTTCATGTGAGCTTAAAAATTTAGTTTAGCATTTTTTTTTTTTGAAACTGTGAACTTCTACACTCAATTTGCAAGTGCTGATACACAGAACGCTGTGCTTTCACATACAAATCACTTTTTGTGTATTCTGAATACTAACACAAATGAACTTCTGATTTTAAAACTGTGGTCTGATTAAGTTGAAATCAAACTTTTTAAAAAGTAAAAGTGAAGTACCTTCAGGGTGGAGGCTTTCATTCCATCTTGTAACTCTTGAAGCAGTGAAGCATTAAAATATGCAATAGCCTGATTCTGATCTGAAATTTGTTGTACAGTACAATAACTGTATTGATTTAACTGAGTTACTTTCACTTTACTCCATTGTGGAGAGCAGAAGTGATTTTTCTGTGGCCTTTGCTTTTTCTTAGTTTCCTGTTACAGTAGAAAGAGTAGAAAATAGATAAGCATAGAAATGAATATAGGATAGATTAAGAGCAAATTAAACCTTCAAATATAAGTATTATCTTTACACAATTTCCTGTGTATAATGTCCTTTCCACTTTATAATGGAATGCTTTATGGAACCTTATCAATACAGATTTAATGTCCTCACAGCTCAGCAGGAGAAACAAAATGTAAGATAATCTGCTACTTTGCAGTTTAAGATAAAATGGCTGATTTTGCAGTGAATCATCTGAGTGACAGAAATATATTGAAATGCTTCTTGTGTTTGCAAAGTGAGTGTACGTCCATGTCCAGCACCATGATGAACACCCCTATGATGAGCACGTGGAGCACAGTGAAAACTCTGGAGTCAGATAGGAACCACAGATCAAGTGGGAATCCTGGGAGTTGGGGAGCAGCATTATTTTCCCTCCCAACTTTTTTCTGAGGTAACCAAGAATTACAGGATTTTCATATCTAGTAATTTACCCTAATTGTTATATATGTCAGTAATAGATTATTTCCCAACTTGCCATGTGTGTTATACTGGAGGGAGAAAGAAGGGCTGGAACAGAACATGAAATGTTCATTGTAGTCCTCTGCAATAGATTCCCTAGGAACTTTAAATCTTCAGATCTTCACTGTGTCTGGTGGCGGGCTCCCCAGGAAGAGAGAGACTCGGACCTACTGGAGAGGGTCCAAAAAAAGGCCGTGAAGATGATTAAGGGACTGGAGCATCTCTTCTATAAGGGAAGATTGAGAGAGCTGTGACTGTTCAGCCTGGAGAAGAGAAGGCTCGTGGGGATCTTTTTCATGCATATAAATACCTGAAGGGAAGGTGCAAAGAGGGCCAGGCTTTTTTCAGTGGTGTCCAGTGCCAGGACAAGAGGCAGTGGGCACAAACTGGACCACAAGAGGGCGCTCCTGAACATCAGGAGACATTTTGTTTTTACTTTGCGGTTGGCTGTGCGCTGGCACAGGTTGCGCAGAGAGACTGTGGAGTCTCCCTCCTTGGAGATCTTCAAAAGCTGCCTGGAGATGGTCCTGGGCAACCTGCTCTAGGTGCTTGAGCAGGGGGGTTGGAGCAGATGGCCTCCAGAGGTCCCTTCCAACCTCAACCATTCTGTGATTCTGTAATATATGTGGCCATGAAAGGATGTGGGTACGGTAGGATTCTGTCTCATATAACTGAGGCAAGAGTTTTCCACTGCACTAAGGAGGCCTTGTACTTCAGTCAAGCACAGTGAATCAGACACTCTGGTGTCCTTGCCAACTTCACCTTCCCACCACTTACACAGAGTTTTGTCTCATAAGAGTATTTTGTACCCTAAATTAAGGCTTCCATAGTATCCTCTGTGCTGCACCTTATTGTGATGCCCAGTACCACACTGGACATCCTAAGCAGTGTTCTGCAACATGGGTTAGAACTGTGGTCTTTTGGGCAATTTTGCATCTCTCAGTTTAGCATTATGCATGTATTTGTGTTATTAATACATTGCTGTAAGACCATATAATGGTTGAAATGGTAATTTTCTAAAGTAAATAGAAAGTAATTTTTTTTGATGTATTCAGGAATGAATTATTCCATTTGACTTCCATTTTCCCTTTTCCCCAGTAAAAAAATACATTCACTTTATAAGAGAAGAACCAGTAACGTTTTAAGGACAACATATTATACATAAGTTCAAAGTATTTTTATACTATGCAGTCTGTGATCCAATGCTAAATTTGTTGAATTACAGTAACTATTCTGTTAATCTGGTGATTTCATTGAATTTATACCAATTCAAAAACAGAATCGCACTCCTGGGAATCAGGCCTGCTCTTTCAAATGCTAATGCACTGTGTAAATTCCTGTTCCTGTTTAGATAAAATTCTGACTGTGGCAAATTAACTACCACTCTCTTTTTCATTCAAATTCTCTTGGAACATATGAAGCCTAATTTTGTGTTTCTAAAAATTTGCGTAAGTACTGTATACTAACAGCTTCCCAAAGAAAAACACAGTTTGACAGTCTTTTGATATCAGCAGCTGATTTCAGAGAATTTCTACAATTTTTTACTTCACTTCCGCTTTAATAGTGTTGGCAGATATCTTCACTGTTTTCAGCTGCAGTATGTTATTTGTCTGTATGACAAGCTTTTCTAAATCAGAGGTGTTAGTTGTAATCACATTGGTCATGCTCCTTGTGAAACAATTACTGGTAAGCATGACTGTGGGAGCTTAATCGCTAGCACTAAATTTGAAAGTTAATGTTAGCTGAAGTAGCATAAGCAGAAGAGACAACTTGCAATAAGTGCCGTCGCAGAATGGCCCTGGGGACATTTCAGCTGTATCGTCAGGACTGTTCAGAGGTACTGGGGAGGCACCTTTCCTGCTCTGCCACAGAAGCCTTGTTCTCTCCTGGGTGTGCACAGCAAGAACTAACTCTTCATGACAGCTTGTTCACCACATGTTCAATTCTTCTTCACTCCTTCCTTTTCAAACAATCTTCATCTGGGTTCTGTGCAGAGAGCATTGTCTCATGGTAGGTGTCCTAGCAGCAATGAATTACGTTAGTAAATTAAGTTCAATTCCTAATTTGAAAGGGGAAAAACTTAGAAATGACTGCTGCAGTTCAACTAGAATCAATGACAGGATCATTTCTGTGCAGTAGCCCAGTAATTAGGCCAAAGTTGTTCATACTTATTTCCTGTTGTGATTCTGGGAACTAGAAGGCCATTTGAAGTCTTATCAGTGAAAATCAGATGTAGTGAGTGTGCTTTATCTGTGTTGTCAGAAGTAACTGTTTCCACTGGGGATTCTAAAATCCTGTGATTAATGCCTGTTTTGCTAAGAAATGAATTTCAGTTTCTCCAGAATAAGAGGACAGAGGTGTTAGTTATTCACTTTTGGAGACCATGGATTAATTTTACCGTATTTTTCAGGAACCATGGAATTTTTAATGTAAAAGCTCTAATGAGTTAGTATCTTGGCTTGCTCCATGCAAATTGTGGTTAGATAGGCTGATATTAAAGTCTGAGCCATTCTTGTGGATTTAAGCATGCAGGAGGTGATAGGAGATGGACAGTTTCTATTTCACAGTTTGATTTTAACTGTATGTATAACTTTACAAACAAACACAACATAAGTGATAGTAAGAAAAATAAAATGGAGATAGGATAGGAAGGCCAGGTTTATTGCAATTAGAGAGTCTGATTTAGCTATAGTTCATCTTTTTGGTATCTGTTTCTCTTTGATATTTGAAACCTCACGGCTAGATTTTCTGCTTTCAGTCTGCCAGGAGGAGGATTAGAATATTGTATTATGGCCCCTGTGAGTAAGGCATGGAACAATACGTAAAGCATCTGTATCACCAGGCACAGTAGGGGCTGAAGCCAGGCTGCTGTTTACTTCTGCTTTTGGCCATTCCTTCTCCCCAAGTTGCATGACAGCAGCATAGCGGGATTCAGGAGCCCTCTGATACAGAAGGCAGCAGCACAACAACAAAATGGTTCTTATGCAGCCTTCCTACAAGACTGCAGTTGACTGATTGGAGGATGTCTTCCTAGAGGCTTTTGATTTCTTCTGGAATAGAAATAATGAGTAACTTCAAAGGACAAAAATATATTCAGCTAAAAAACTAATTAATACAAATATTTTGCGTTGTCTAGCTTTGAGCTAATATTTAAACTGTCTTTAAACTGATATCATCCTGGGAAGAATAATGCCAGCCAGGTTTATGTATATTTTTAAAATTTCTATACTATTCCTTTGCCAGTAATCAAAATTATTTATACAATTTCTGTATATTTCATTCTTTTGCTGCATTACGAAGTCATACAGCAAAAATAGTATCAGAAGTATGTGCTTGCTCACAAAACCTGTTGCAAGAGCCACATGTACCCACTTTAGCCCTGTGTTGTTCGTATCAGTTATACTGCCAATGGTATTTGACTAGAATTTGAATAAACAATGAGACATTTTGTACTTTGTTTTGGAAACAAAGCAAATCAGCAAGCAAAACCCAGGAATGTCACGGAGATGAAGAAATTTTTGCTAAGTGACATCGAGAAAAATGCTGTATTTAGAATACAATTTGAACAAACAAATATTTTATTTAGAATACAGTCTAAAGCATAGGGATTTGAGCTCAGCACTGTGCCTGCCAGTTAAACAGATAAGCAATTCTATTAGTGTTGAGGAAAATAAAATTGGAGTTGCTGAGGTTCATGTGATAGAGGTGGCTCAGATAATACTCTCCTAAATAAAGAGTCTCCCTTCTTCACCAATCTTGGTTAATGCTTGATTACAGTCTGATGCTTCACATTGTGGATTTTCTAGAAATAACCTCGTGGGAAATGTGTAGAAGAAAGTTATGTGTATGGTAGAATTGAAAATGTTTTAGTAAGTTCCAGAAGAATTAAATGGTTCAGAACAGGAGGAAGCTACTTTGGATGTGAAAGGAGATATCTAAAAAAATACAATAAATTGTACCAGTTCATGAATGTAAACCACAGGTTTGTCAAACAGTGCAGCTATAAGGAAACAATTTATGCTTACTCAGACAGGTTGGTGGTGAGTATGAGTAAACTGTGAACTTCTCACAGACAATACTCCCACTTTATACTGTATAACATAGATTGATTTTTCTTCAATTATCTTTCCAATTTTTTGGCCTTATTTTTGTATATACTGAATGTGGTGGTTTTACCCTGCTGGGCAGCTGAACTCCACCCTAGCCTCTCTCTCACTCCCCTCACTCCCTCTCCTCAAAGGAAAAGGGGGAGAATATGATGGAAAGGGTTGAGATAAGGACAGGGAGATTGCTCACCAATTACCGTCACGGGCAAAACAGACTCAACATGGGGAAATTAATATAATTTATTGCCTATTGCTAGTCGACTAGAACAGTGAGAAGCTACAAGCAAACTAAAAACACCTTCCCCCATCCACCCTCTCCTACCTCCTCCCCCTGAGCAGTGCAGGGGAACGGGGAATGGGGGCTGCGGTCAGTCCCTAACGCTGCGTCTCCGCCGCTCCTTCACGGTCACTCTCTGCCCCTGCTCCACGTGGGGTCCCTCCCACGGGATGCCGTCCTTTCCGAGCTGATCCTGCGTGGGCTTCCCACAGGCTGCAGCTCTTCAGGAACTGCTCCCATATGGGTCCGTACCACGGGGCCCATCCCTCAGGACCAAACTGCTCCAACATGGCTCCCCCACGGGCGGCAGCTCCCGCCAGGCCTCCTGCTCCTGCGTGGGCTCCTCTCCACGGGCTGCAGCTCCGGCCCGGGGCCTGCTCCTGCGGGGGCTCCCATGGGCCGCAGCCTCCTTCAGGCCACATCCACCTGCTCCATGGGGGCTCCTCCATGGCTGCAGCGTGGAGATCTGCTCCGTGTGGTACCCATGGGCTGCAGGGGGACGGCCTGCTCCACCATGGGCCTCTCCACGGGCCGCAGGGGAACTTGTGCTGCGGCGCCTGGAGCCCCTCCTGCCCTCCTTCTGCACTGCCCTGGGTGCCTGCAGGGCTGTTTCTCACCCCTCTCTCCCAGCTGCTGTGGCGCAGCAGTTTGTTCCCTTCCTTAGCTCTGCTCTCCCAGAGGCACAACCAGCGTCGCTCCCTGGCTTGTCTCTGGCCAGAGGTGGGTCCCTTTTGGAGCCGGCTGGAGCTGGCTCTGATCTGGCCTGGGGCAGCTGCTGGACTCTGCTCACAGAGGCCACCCCTGTAGCCCACCTGCTACCAAACCCTTGCCACGTAAACCCAATACACTGAAAAATCTTAATTTTCACTTTATAGTTATGTATATCTGAATGTTATAGGGCTATGTTCAGGGAAAACTGGTCTCAAGTAATATTTATCAGCTGTAGAGGAGGGTGTTCAGGTTGTCACTTACTGATTGGAAATGTGTTTTACATTGCGATGTTTCATTCTCCTCTTCCCTACTAAGCTCACTGTAGGAGCACAGCTGCAAGAACTGAATTTAGTAATCTCCCTCAGAAAATGTTCTGATCCAATCAAGATGGAAATTGATTTCCTTTGTCTTGAGAGAAATTCCACAGAATGCTCATGTGAAAGTATGAATGGGAGGCAATACACGGCTCTGAAGACAGACTAGTAGAGGTGGTCAGTTGGAGGATCAAATTGGGGACCTTCATCACTGTATCATCTCTTGAATCAGGGCAGGATCAGATCATCAAACAATTAGCAAGAGCCAGGTGATCTGATGAAGTTGCCCCTTGATTTGAATAAATAAATATTGGCATTTCATCACTTTGAATGTGACTGTTTTCTAGCAACAATTTTAAACATTAGACTGCTGTTGGGTTTATACCTTCTCTAAATGATGCCTTATAGGCATTTTCCTCTTTTCAAACAAATTCTTGAGATACAATGACCTATGCTATTTCTATGATTTTAAATAAAATATTTACCTTTATGGTCATGATCTTACTGCTTTAAGTTAAGGGAGTTAATTGACTCCCTTCTTCACCAATCGCATGACACATTCACCAGAGACTAAATCAGATTTGGAAGGATGTGATTCCAGTTAAGCTCCTGAAAGATCAAACTTGCTCTAAGCTGACTGTTGAAAGGCAGACTGTTGTACAGGCTAATGAAAAACTTTTCTTGATGCTAGATTCAGAAGGAATTCTGAATATTCAGAAATATTTTTAAGAGCATCTTTTTGTCTTTCTGAAAAGAAAAATTATAAAAGTGTTATTAAATGATACTTTGAGGTCTTTAGGTCTTTTCATTCAACTGCTGCCTCTCTCCCTGGGGAAAAACATTGAAACTGAAAACTTTTTTTTTCCCTACTAAATAATAAAATATTCTACTTTGGCTATGCCAATATTTTCCTTTCTAAGATTTTTTCTCTATCTAGCTTTTTGTCAGACCAGAGGCTCTGTAATTTAACTTTGGCTGATAACTATAGTCAGAGAATAATTTCATCATTTCCTACTACAATCTTTACATGAAAGACTACAGTATCCTGTCTACTATCAATTTAACTTGCAGGCTTCTTTAAGCCAGTGCCTGAAGATATGAGCCACACCTGTAGAAGATGACTTGATCAGCAGCACTGAAATTTAGTCCTAAGGACTTTGAGGATCACACCACAGAATTTTATGTTTCTTCTGAATTCACTAAATATACTTGTTTTCAGTGTGGCTGCTTTGAATTAAATCTAGAAGAAATCAAAGGCTTTTAAATTTTTATCATTTCCAGAATAATTGATGAATTTGAAATAGCTGAATTCATATCATAATTGACAAGAAAAAGATTGTCAATGAAATTGTAGGTATCCAAGGAACATCTGCTTCTGCCAGTTTTGGAGAAGTCTCAGTAGTTCTTAAGTTCATCTTTGATCATAATATCTATGTTTTTTAGCCTTGATTTAGGAAAGCATATTTTGATATTTTTTCAATTCTTTTAATAAATTAAGATATTTTCTCCAGGTTTCAGTGGCTGCAACATTTCTTCAGTTCCTGGATTCAAATATTCAAATGCATGCTCCAGGTGCGGACTTCCTCCTTTTTTTTTTTTTTTTTTCCTTAAGTGGGTCCACATTTGTTCCTATTCTATCCAGCTGGTGTCAGGCATCACCACCCTGATGCTACAGCTGGATTTGGTACTTGCAGGTGTTCTGTACAGCTTTAATGAACCCAAGTATTATTCAATCACTGTGGTAAAAATAAAAGGATATCAGAAGAAACAAGAATGAAGGAAAAATGTCTACTGTATCTGTAGTGCTGTACTCAAGATTTTCTTAGTGACAGAATTTTTTGTCTTAAGAGACAAAAAACAGTATTTCAATATATTTTTCCAACCTTTATTATTAATGGATTGCTTACTGTTTTAGTTCAATGCATATAATGAACTCCAAAACAAATGTTTATAAAACCAGAAAATTCAATCTGTTAAAAAAAAAAAAAAGTTTTAGTATTGTTGTTCTCTATAGATTTTTGCTTATAATGAAATTCTTTGAATGTCTGTAAACTTAGCATGGGTGAGACCGTGTCTGAAGTGCTGTGTCCAGTTCTGGGCTTTCCTATAGGAGGAGTCACACTTCATGTTTTTTACAGCTGGTGTATGGGAGTGTTGAAGGACTGCCATATCTCATGTCCAACTTTTCATGATACAACTGAGAAGAGTGAGTTTGCATTTTGGTAGTCTTGGCAGCCTAACAAGTGGGTCTAATCATGCCCCAGAAGAAAATGGTGAGAATTATTTTTGTGGTAGAAAGATAGAATCTATAAAAAGTTTGTGAATACAAAAAAAGGAACTTTTGGCAGTAATCGGCACAAATGGTTTAGTATGGATTTCCCAAACATTGTTCCGAAGAGTAAGGTACTGTGGTTATACCTGAAGAATGGGTATGTGTCGTAATTCCTGCTCTCTTTAGTTATTTGCATGAGAACTCTAATTTTCCATATGAGCAATTTCACTAGTTATCTTAAGGAAGCTGTGAGACTTTTTTCTTCTGCAAGGTGCAAAGGGAGTGATTCATGATGGGCTCTCGTTCTTGGAAAAATAATGTTTGGTTTGACATTGCTGATAGATTGTTTGGTTTTGGAAATTTGCTATGTTCCATGATGCATTTTAAGAGTTTGGTTCAAGACACTTTGCCAAGACTTTTTCTCCTTTCTGTGCTTTAGCAATACATAAGGAAGAAGTATAATAATGTCGATGAGCATCTTCACAGTCATCACCAAGGAGAGAAACTACCTTCTCTTCCCCCCTGCCCCTCCTCTGGAAATACTGGGAGGAGTAGTACAATAATGCCATCTACTACCCCAGAAGCAGGGTGACCCATTGGATATATGGCAAAGTTGAAAGGATACATCTTTCTGTGTCTGTCACTGCAGCATTTGCCAAGCAAACACTCACAGTGTATTTCAGAGCTGTCCCCTTGGCATAGCTTCTGAGAGATGACAGAGACAGCGTTGTCATCTGTTCTGCAGGAATGTGTGCTTCTGTGAAAGCCAAGCTTTTCTCATGGGCTGAATCAATTTCATGGATTAAGTTACATGTGATTAAAAACAACTTATAAGGCCTTGATTGGGTTAATGTAATATTATAACAAAATAATGTTCCAGTAAGGATCATTGTGGTGCATTTTTGCTCCCACATTTTGAGTTCTTTCTCATAATGATTGTCGTCCTCAGTTGGAAGTGCCTGGTGAACTCAAAAATACATAAGAACAATGACATTGTTGGAAATTGTTCTGTGTAAATTTGAGACTTTGAACATGGTAATAGTAACAAAGCAAGCTGAGATAATCGCAGATCCTGCAGAACCTTGTCTCTCAGTCCTTGTACTTGAGCTCTTGGCTCTATCTTTTCTCTTCTCATTCTACATCTCTTAGTGGTGAGCTTAGGTAGCATGGACTGAGCAGGTCCTCTCACACCTAGGAGAATACCACTAAACTAGTGCTAATTTACATCACAAGTCTTTTGATGTAGTCACTACAAAGTATATGTGCCTTTTTGGGGGTGAATATTTGGCGGAGGTGGTTTCAAAAGAATTGGTGAGCACAGACCTGGCACGGTCCTTTCCTGGTTCTTCATGTGTTTTCTGATGTGGACAGCTGTAGGAATGTGTTTGCAGTCAGCGTGCTCTGCAAATCAGTCATTTGGGTCATACTGAGCCATATGGGGCAAAAGAAATCATAGCAAGGATATGTCACAAGCAGAGTAAACTGTGCTGCTCTGACATGCTTAACAAGTCAGGCACAAAATTTGGCCAAAACACAGGAAAAAAACTGTCTCATAACTTCTGAAAAAAAAAAAAAGAAAACCCACACCTGTTCTTCATTGTGAGTATTTGTAAGTATTAAGTGTTTCTCCATCAGCTTAGCAAAGAACTCATTGACATTCTCACCATTTATAGTTTGATGCATCGCGTTATCTTTTGGTCAGCAAAGTTAGCGTCTAGCAAAAATGTGCTGTGATTAACAAAACATGACTTACTTGAGTATGTAAAAGAAATTATTGCACATATTCAATTGCACTTTAATGATCTTTATTTTCAATGTGTGACAGAAATTAATTTGGGGAAATGTATCACAGTTGCTGATAGCTATTTGATTTATGCAGATGTTGCCTTGCCAATGCAGCATCAAACTGTTGAGAGAATGTTTCTTTGGTCAGTATTTCATTTTCATAAACGCTGACAGTATCTTCTGTTAGCCCATTAGCAGGATTATAAAACTTGAAACACACATGGTAATAAATCTCCTCCAATCATCAAGCTGTAAGAAGCATCTTACGGGTAATTTCAAGGTGTATTGGCTCACTCACTGACGTGAGAATCCATCCTTCTTTGTAAATAGAGCAGAGATTGCCTAAAGCTGGGCCCACCTGCAGAGGGAGAGGTAGTCCAAGTGAAGTGGCCTGATGGAAAACTGTATGGTGCAAAGTACCTGGGAACAAACACAGCTCATATGTATCAGGTGAGTGTCTGCATTTATTACTGTGCACTTATTTTTGAGACGTCTTTATTGCAAATTACTCATTTGGCTCTGGCATTGGAGTGGCAGGCCACACATTCAAAGATGCAGAAGGCAGGAATGAGGACTACATTGTAACTGCTAATACATTTTTCAACTCCCCTCGTCCTTATGGG
>VXAA01004335.1:0-37839 GCA_013399115.1 Anseranas semipalmata
GGATCCACGCGGCGCCAAGGGAAGCACGGACTGCAGCGTCATTAACCCCGTTAATCCCAATTAAGATGATATTCGACAGCTCTCTCTCCTGTCTGTAACCCAGGGGGCGTGTGACGAGGTTCCAGCCTGCGTGTCCCTACATCGCCGGCACAGACCCGGGGAGCCCACCCCACCCCACGCACCCACCCCACGCGTTCAATGCAGGGAAGGGACCAGCCCAGCCCCGGGCAGCGCAGCCCCCCCGGGACGAGGCGGCGGGCGGGGAGCTGGAGGACGAGGACGTTCAGGGCTTCGGGGCTGTGTAGAGGAGGGGGGAGCGATCCCAGAGGAGACCCCCACCCCGAGCCGCCCCCGCAGCCCTGCGTGCGCTGCCCGGGCAGGGGCTGCTCCGGCACAAAGCGAGCGGGGAGCGCGGGGAAGCTCTGAGCGGGAGATGGAGGCGGCTTCTGCCCCCCGCCCGCTGGCTTTGGCCCCACGCAGCGCCCGGTTGCAGCACTGGTGGCTGCAGCTGTGGGCACAGGGAGAACAGGGACCTCGGTCAGGTGGCTCAGGTGCCAGAAAGCAAACCCAAAAGCCCCCCACACCACGCGATGCTGCATCAGAAGAGGATGAGGTGTTTTAAACCTTGTCCCACCCCGGGATGCTGCAGCGAGGAAGCGGCAGAACCGCGATACAAAGCGCTGCTGCGTCTCGCGAGCAGAGAAGCCTCTTCTGGTTGCATCAGATCTCCTGCCAGCACCTCCCAGCAGGATCGAGTGCTGGTCCCGAAGGCCTCAGGCCACTTAGAGCTGTGCCTTCGTCTCTCCCTGCGCCTGCTCACGAAGCCCCACGAGCATGTCACGGTCACGGCCAGCTCCCACGGGGCACGGCCATGGAAGGCCGATGCCGGGTGCAGCAGGACGCTTCTTCTCGAGGTGCTAACTCCCAAACGCTCCACGCCCAAAGGGCCCAAGCCCGATATATGGCCCCGTGCCGAAGGGTTTTTTGCTCTGCAAAGGCGTTCCTCGAGTAAGACAAGGCTTGGAAAATGGTACTTATTTTATTGGTAATTATAAATACAAACATCAGAGTCCATTTAGAGACGGATAAATGACTTAAAACGACACTGTTAAGTAGTTTGAGCTACCTTATGCTGTTACCCTGTTTGAAAAACAATGCTTTGGGTTCTGTATTCTGAGTTTTCCCTTGGAAACTCTGCTCTGTTACAAGAAATCAGCCAGCCAACTACACCCTGGCTTGCAAATCAATTCTGGCTCTCCCCTGCCACGGTACAAACTAAACAAAGTGTTCTTCCCCGAGTTGTGCAAATGCTGTGATCGCCGGTGCGGCCGAGGCGCACCCGCCTGCTCAGATGGCCGGTCTGTTACCACGGGAAGCTCCGTTATCTTCTGCCACCCTGAAAATCGGAGAAAGGAGTTCTGCAAGTGAAGTATAGGAACATGCTCGTTGAGGAGAGAGAATCCACGGCGCTAAAGAGGAGTTGAATAAATATAACGGATTAAAAGCAATCTACAGGAAAGGAATTGACAGTATCCTTTTAGACGCAGCATACTGGATTTCCTCCCAACAGACTGTGCATCTGCAAGACTTTGTTAAACACCGATGGGTTGGGGAAATCAGAGTTGTAGATGAAGCTTCTGTGGTAGCAAGCAACCCTTCCGCCTGCCTGAAGAGCTCAGGCTGCTGTAGGAGGGTGGGAAAGCAACATGCTGTCCTCAGAGCAAACCCACAGCAAAAAAACAAGCCCTGGGACCCTACAACAGCCGTCCCTCGTGCTGCAAGCTCTTCTCCCATCGCAAGACTCTTCAGCAGAAAGGTGAAGCACCACTTCCTTGGCTGCTGGCAGCTAAGATGATCAAACAGACTTGCTCCTGTCTCAGTCAGCTGGGAACCATCCATAAACACGTGCTCTCCCTTCCTTCCCAGGGTGCAGACAGCAGGAACAGCGCAATTACTCACACGTCAGCTCGTCTTCCACAAACCTGTTACAGTTTGACCAAGTTCTGCCCCATTAAACCCTTGGCGGCCGCCCATCTGTTCACGTGTTTCACACTGGGCATCTGGACCTGCCAGCATCGCGGAATCGGGAGTTCAGAGAGCTGGCTCGGGCTGTCCGCGCTCCTCTGAAGCACCTGGGTTAATCTCACCTGAAATGCCTCAAAACCAGCTGCTATAAACACCCCCCCGGCCGCTGGGAAGAACGGGCACACAGGAACCCCCCTCTCATTCAGACGGTTCCTTCTCCAGGGCAAGACACTTACCTGTGGAAGATGCAGAAGTCAGCAAAACCACCCAGCACTGGCACCTCAGTGTACAACAATGTGACAAGAATCCAGGGCATATTTTTAGACCCGCTGCTCCTCGCGCTTCACTTAGTGAGTCATTGTCTCTTGGCCAGGGCCATAAACAAAAAGATTCTACTTTGCTTTTCCTCCGGGGGTAGGATGAAGGGTCGGAGGGAACAGACAGGCAGAGTAGGGAACTTATGGTCACTGGAACAGATTATAACTTGTCCCCCTATATTTAGAGTTATATTCTCATCATTGGGATAAAACCTGAAATGCAAAACAAATTCAGACACCCAATCTCTGATAAAATCAGGCCAAGGAGCCTACAAGAGCCTAGCCCGTAGTGCAGCTCACTTTCTGTTTAAAAATCTTCCCAACAGGTCATTACAGGCTCAGGCTCCTGGTGGTAAAAAACAAAACAAAACAAAAAACCTTTAAATTTAAATTGTTTCCATAACTTTTGTTTGGTAAATCTCAAAATTACTGAATTACAAATCTGTAGAAAAAAAGCAGAATGTGAGGAGGGTAAAAAACTGAGCCTGACATTACAGATTTCAAGCTATATTGCAACAATCTAGGAAGCCTCTGAGCTGGATGCTACAGAACACAGAAGAAATGGATGAACCTTCAATGTGAGCATGCTCAGGGTGGTCAGCTGGGAAGTAGAGAAGCACAAGTAAATCATGCCTCAGCAGCTGCTGTTTCATTCCCTCACTGAAAAGTGGACACAACAACTTGTTCGGTGTTTCTCTTTTTTTTTCCCCCCCCTCCTTCTTCCGGACAACGGATGCAGGGTTAAAGCATGTTCCTTTCTCTCCCTCTCCCCATTTCAAAGGATTGCAGTTACTACTCCAACCTCAACAGCAGCAGCAGTCATTTTGGGTTTGCGAAAGCCTCCCCTCCTTACCACAACAATTTTGTCTGAGCATGCCCAGTAGGAATGGTTCAGAATTATACCAATCCACCTACAGAAAAAGCCAACACAGCTCCAGCTCCCATACTGCAGAGTTCATCAGTTTGCTGGAACAGGTGGGGTGTGTATATGTATGCGTATGGGTGGCTACAGGGGCCTGGCACCACAGCCCTGTTCACTGGCCCTTGCAAATGACACTGGTATCGCTTTCCTCGAAGATACTGGTGTCCACCGTAATTCTACAAGTGTAATTAAATACTCAGTTTGCAAGGATGGCCACTTCCAGTGTCATAGGATGATGCAACATCTGCAGAAGCGCTGTCTGCTGCCTCCAACCGAAGGAGGTGGTGTCACAGGCGCGAAGTAGGCATGGACTTTAATATTGGGTAAATGGGTCTGAAAAGACAAACACAACGTGTAAAGTAACAACAGTAGTGGCAGTGCAGCAGTCAAATAAAGAGAGGTTGAAATAGGCCTGGTTTACTTGTGTTCAGACTACAAACATAAAACATTTATAAAAGAGCCAAACTCTTCAGTTCACCGACTTGATTTCCACACACTTAGATCAGCAAATTCTGTCACCAGAAAACAGTTGCAGAGAATGAGAAATGACGACACTTTCCTCCTCATTAATCCTGCACTAGACTTGGGGGAACAGAACATCTCGCCAGACCGACCTACGTGCTCTTTGCAAATAAAGCAGTATTCTTGCCCCTGTTTTACGGATGGGGAAACTGAGCCACAGGAGGGAGTCACTGCGCTCAGGGGGCCTTCGATGGCCCTGCAGCTAGCGACAGAGCTGCTCTGGCTCTTCACCCCACCCAAAAGGCCATGCAGCCTCTCCTACAGGAGACTCCTGCAGGATCAGCTCGAGTTATATGGGATGTCTCAGTGCAAAGCGTACTCCAGCCTACACTGAGCGTATGAAGCAGCCGGGAGGATGTGCCATGCTACGCATCTGCTGTGGCACTAACTCTTGACCCACGTTTAGATGAGCGCTGTCAAGTATGACTGCTTGTAAAACGAGCACTTGTGCACTGGGTCTCATTCCTTTCTGCTCCTACTCGGTGGACGCAGCAATTACATTTCTTCCCGACCAGCTAGTGTTCATCCCCACACAATCTCCTGAGTGCAGGACAGCTATTATTTTTGTAGATGATGGATCTCGTAATACTTTTAAGAATGAACACCAGATCATAAGGAATCTAAAGCCTCAGCCTTCCCTCCTCCCCACTAGATAAAGCATTCAAGTCACAGCCTTAGCAGTGGTTTTATTGTTACTTTTTTTTTTTTTTTTTTTTTTTTTTTACCCTGCGTCTCTTGATTCCTGCCCGTGTGATCTGCTGACAGTCGTACAGTTCTATCCTCTCCAGGCTGTGGCAGCTTTTCAGGTGCTCCAGGGAGGCATCTGTGATCAGAGGGCAGTTGTCCAGCTCGATCACCTCCAGGCGGTCGTGTGCACAGGCACCGTTTCCCAAGTGACGAATCCCATCGTCTGTGATCAGCTCACAGTGGGACAAACTCTGCATCCAAACAGAGTCAGTTAGCAGCTTCTGCCATCAGCAAACAGGAGCAAACACCCTGCCAGGGGCATCCTGGGACAAGAGACAAGCTGGCCCGAATTTTGTAAACGCAACACGCATGGGTTTGGTTTGCCACATGGGTGTTTTGGACAGATGTGTGCTCTCTCCTTGCACTGGAGCCACTGCTGAATTCAGGCTCCAGGTACTGGGCTCTGTGGTCCTCCAGTGACTAACATGCCTGCAAGGGGAAACTCGCATGGCTGAAGTGCCAGGGGAAAGGCAGGCTGTGAAAGATGAGACCCGCATGGCCAGGAGACAGGACAACAGATGCTTACTGCAAGGAAATGGAATAAATACCTCTGCTATTGAAGAAACCACCTTTGTAAAACCTCTGCGGCCTTACACATCACAGGCAGAACCCTGTCACTGGGTCTAAGAACCAGCAGAAATGCAATGTCGCCTACTTGGTGCATTTTTGGGGGCTGCATGTTAAAGGTTCTGGAGGAAGAAGCAGGGCCTGAGCTAGGAGATAGCATCAGCCTGCTGCTGTGTAGAGGGGATGGCTGCACAGAACCCACTGACTGCTCCCCTGCATCTCCCAGGGCAGGTGGTCTTAGGATGACAATGAAACAGAACACACAGGGATACAGAGATGGAGACAGACTAAATTCCCAAAAATTTAGACCAAGAGAAACAATGCTATCCAGAGCCAGTAAGCTCTCTGGGTCTCAGGTGCCCAGCTCCATGTTACAGGTGAGAAGGGCTGCAGTCTCCTCTCCTGCAGATGGACTGACAGCCTGCCTCGTAGACAGATTCTGCTAAGCTTGTTGAGGAAAGCCAGAGGCTGCTATCAGAATCCAGCGTCCTACAATTCATTTTCAGGCAGCTGTGGGCGCCTGGCGCACGATTACTGCTAGCAGTAGGGGAGGGACAATAGGTTCTTCAGGGTCAAGTTTCTAGCTGAATTCTTCCAAGACTTCGCAACATGTCTATGAAGTCAAAGAGACAAATCCCCCCAGGCAGTGCTTGAAATCCCTTTGTTTATAGAAAGAAAATGCTGAAAGTCTCGCTTATAATACTCACCAGAACCTGAAGCCGCGGACAGTGTATGGAAAGCTGGATTAGTGTACTGTCTGTTATCTGGAAAAAAAGAAAGAGCCTTTTCATGCTGGATGCTTTGCACAAGGACATTTTACCCCCCTCGCCCTACCAAAGAACAACCGCAAACTTCTGCCTAATCCGTGCCCGTGTTCTCCACAGGCACTCTCCTGAGCTCCTCAGAACTCATCTCCTGCGTGACCAACCTTCAGATGTACAGATTCCTCTACATCCTTACAGAAATCATCTCATGTCCTTAAAGGACTGCTAGGGCATGGGTACTGCTGTGATTCTGAGCTTCCTTAAGCAGCTCTTGTGAAGCAAGCGAGCAGACCTCTTCAACAACGCATCTCCTAAATGTTTGTCTCTCAAAGTACAGGAGGTGTACAAATCCCCTTCCAACAGCTCTGTGGATTGCTGAATTGTTCTTCATTATTTCTTCAGGAAGACAGCGACTCAACACAATGGATTTCTCATCTAAAAGCATTCAGAAGGGAACTTGCTGGGCTGTCTTTATTCAATGCGGTCCAAGGACACAGCCCAATTTTTCTTCTTCCTTTTTGGGTTAACTTTAAATTACTTCCTGTCTGGACTACTGTAATTTCCTCTTATGATCTCCTGAATTTCTGCCCTGTAAACATCAGGAAGTACAGAATACCGGGGTCACGGTGTTCTCATCGCAAGAAGCAAAATCCAGTTATCACCACTATCTTTATCTCAACCAGTTTCAAATCTATCCTTAAGGCTAGAAATTTTTCATGGGATCCTGAGTAGCTTCAAACATTTTTCCCTGTAAAGGTTACCTTGGAACAGTAATCAGCGTACAGCACCTACTCTACAGGACAGCACAGCCCTAAAACTAATGAGAATACCCGCAGCACAGGGTTGTTGAGAGTTGACAATAACAGGCTCCTTTCATTACATCCCACTGCCTTTGAGGAAGGCTAACAGTACAATGAGCATCCTGGTTTTATTTCAAGTTGCTGCCATGTCCTATGTACAAAAATCACTGCTCTTCCAACAATCTGGCTCTTCCCNCCCAAAATCTAACTTCCCTTCCCTTATGTGCAAACATCTTATGCTGGGACTTTATCTCGTGTCAAAGGTCATAATTCACACAGCTATACACGACCTCCTAGGCACATCTATTACTATTAAAGATTTCTTTTATTACGCTTACAGTAGCATTTATTACTATGAAACACAAAGGATTAAACTACAAAAGCAATATTTTCTTATCCAAATATATCTGATCTTTTTCCTCAGGATTCTAAATCAAGCTCCCATTTGGAGACAATCTACTGCTTTTTCACCACCTCTCCGCTCTGCCGTGATTGTGCTATTAGGGGAAGAAAAAAAAGTAACTGCCAGAGGTGGCACCTCCTACCTGCACGCACTCTTCCAGGTCCATTTTTTCAAGCTCGTGGCAGTTCTGGGAACAAACAGAAGACCAAACACGCAAACTAAGCGCAAAGTTCAGACAGCAAACACAAACACATCTACAACACAGACAGCCCTTTTTAAGAACAAAGGTTTTTCTCCATGAAACAGGACTGAAAAGAAAGTTTGCTGCTTCTTTACGAACCCCACCAAATATAGTAAAGGAAATCTGGCAATTTGACTCATTTAAAGACACTCATTTTTTTTTCTTTTTTCCAATTCATAATAAGTAGAGGGGTTTAAATTTAGGGTCAGTTGTACAGCACATAGATTAATCTAGAACACCAAACATTAAATTTTGTAACTCAAGTATTTAACATTTCACTTAGTTCAGATGCATGTCCTCTAAGGTGTGTGGGTCAGGACAATGCTTAAGATTTCAGGAATTATGTACAACCTAGCTTCTACCCAAACTTCAAGATCAGAAGCATTACAAAAATGTACACTCAAGAGAGAAAGCTACTGTTTGTTCCTATCTATCATGAAAAGAAAGCAAAGATACTTGAAGGAAAAGTGGAAATGAGCACTTACCCTAGCTAGAGTAGTAAAGCCCACATCTGTTAGTTGAGAACACCTTGCAACTTCTAATATTCTGCACAGAAAGAATTTATAATAACCATGGTGGAGTCATTTTGCTTTTCAGAGTTTCATTAAAAGCTTCCAGCAACCCAGAAAAGTCTGACCCGGTTTAGGCTGTGCTCTCTGAGAGGACAGTTTGCAGAGAGCATCCACCCTCTATACCTGAGTGTGGGTCACAGAAAAGAAAAGGAGTCAGGCTACAAGGGAACCCCACGGCTCGTTCAGTCCGTGCCCTGCTACGAGCAGTGCGGGTCTAATCCGACAAACGCTGGACTAAGGTGTTGTAAGAAGTCCTCATTGCTGGACACTGCACAACCTCCCCAAGTCAGCTCCTCTGGCTTCTACCCAAACACAGAGCTCATCACGAAAAGGGTGCGATACAAGTCAGGAGACGTGACAACCCAGCAGATGGGCATGAAAGAATAAATATTTAATGCCTTGATAGAAGAGCTTGAGGTCTTCTCAGAGGCCAACTGCCCACTTCTGTGACAACAGACAAGCTTTCTGGCAGACAGTTACCGCAGCCCTGCAGTGGTTTACTTCACAACGTTAACATATTTACCTACCTTTAAAGAAAAGCAAGCTAACTTTCCTAAAATTGTATGGAACTTAAGCTAACAAACACAGAAATCACTTGGAACTGAAACCACGTTTTACCTTCCTCTTTCACAACTAGTTTCTATATATTTGTACACAGCACTTTACACCCATAATTCTTTAAATGAGCTTATCACAGAAAATAGACACCCCCCCCGTATTTTATGCCATTTAACACAGGCCACCCAGCTGTTAGAGATGCCAGATAATAACAGTCTCTTCATTCTGCACCTGGCCATTTTCTGAATTATTGCAAAGTCTTCCCGGAGAAACTTGTCCTGATAAAAAGAAGTCTTTAAATAAAAAGCAAGCACCTGCAGAGATGATGGTGGAAGTCCACTCTTTCAAGCAGAGCAAAAGCACAAACTCCATCTGCTATAAAATCATCATGAAAACCCTGCTAATATCCCATGTTAAGAGGAAACAATATTGTTTAAATGTGTTTTCAGTTCTCAGTACTAAAGTAACCTAACCTCAACTGTTTTCCATAAAAAAAAAAAAANTGCTGTGAGCGATCCCCTGGCAGCACACACCACCACGGCACGGAGCTCTCTTACCACTGTTCTACTCGCTCAAGTTTAGAAACCAGAAGTTTGGGCACAACCACGACCACCTCATAGCACGTGCCCGGAACAAGCTCCGCAGTAGCAAAATACGCTGAGACCTTCAGCGCCTAAAGCAGCTCAAACACTGCGTGACCATGTCACCAAGACCCTCCGCTCCATACGCAGTGGGTCACTGAAGCTCAGGTAGCTGCGCTGAGAACTTACCTAAGCCTTGGGCAGTTCTGTCCCAGGGCATTCAAGATGGCATCTGTAATGTTACAGCAGCCCGAGGCACACAAGGATTGCAACTTGTGGCATCCTCTGCATATTGTAATGAGACCATCATCTGTTATTTGCTACAAGAAAAACAACAACAACATCACGAGCCATAACAGAGTAGGTGGAGGTGCAACACACTGTGCATTTTCCTCTCAGACTTCCAACCAGGAACTCAACTGAGGCCAAGTTATGCTTCTTTCAACCCAAAAATGCATTCAAATATTTCACTGGAGCAGTTGAAACAGGCTAGGCCACACTGAAGTGACTTGTAAACATTCTGAAAGTGATTCCATATGCATGGAGATGTTCTTGAGCTGGGCCATGGGGATGATGGGGGAAGACTTGGTAACACTCGGCCTGAACCTGTCTTCTTCCTACCTTTGCAGCCCCTGCACGTAAAATACACCGGAGTGGTTTGGGACCGCAACCTGCGCGGCCAGAGCCTGCCCTGCAGCCCAGACCACGCCACATTCGCACCGTGGCACAGCTCCATCGGCCTGGCCGCGTCCCCGGCCACTGAGGGTCCGTCTCGTCCCGCGCGCTCCGCTCTGCTCACGAGGCCAGGGTGGCAGCAGCGCAGGATCCGCTCCAGCCCCGCAGCCCCCAGGGGCCTTGCCCACTTCCCTGGAAAAGGGATGGGACTGCCCAGCTCCCCACTGCATCAGACTAACTGCGTGACGGTACGTACAAAGAACCCGTTCCAATTTCATTTTTGGCGTAAATATACATTTTTGGCATTGCAGAGTAGCTGGTTGAGAGTCCTGTGCAGGGAAACTGCACCTCTTGGTTCAATTTTGAAAAGAGCCCAGAGGAACCGCTGGCTGAACACCACACAAGCATTCCAACCCAATGGAAAGAATTTTTCCAGCTAGTCCTGCAAATGAGTTCAGAAGCCCTGTGGGCAGGGCAAGGAGACAAACAAAGCTGACAAGCTGGATGCTATGACACTGTTTCAGGGGCTTATTCAACATTGCTGAGCACTACCAAAAAGCTGTTTTTCATCAACTATTTTTAAAAGTCTCGTAAATTTGCAACTGTCCTGTCTGCACAGATGATGATATTTCTGGGATCGAGTACATTCTGCATGGTTCTGCTCAGAGATGGCCTCAAAATGCACACTGATGGCCAAGTTGGGAAATCATAGGACGGTTTACTTACTAAGCATGTCTGAAGATTTAAAGTCACCAGTTCAGGACAATGTGCACCAATGTATTTGAGAGCTTCATCCTCAAGCTGGAAAGAAAAATTTAGAGACTGAAACAACCTGTTAATACTTGAAGCAATCTTCAAAAGGAAGCTTTGAGAACAATAAAACATCTGTGGTTGGGATAGCTATGGGGAGGAGGGCAACACATTGCAGTCTCAAAATATACAGCAGTAAATGCACGCCATTTTCTACCATCTCAGGAACAGAGTTCAAAGACCCACAACACTAAGTTACTGATTTGAAGAAAGGCTGATCTGACCAAACGTGAGATTAACAAAGCAAGTCATGAAATCAGAAACTCTTTAGAGGAATTAAGGCAATGCTTCACTAGCGAGGGCCCACAAGTAACACCACTTTTGTACTGCAATAGTGGAACTCTCTCTCAAAAAAAGAAAGTATTATTTCAGTATGAGGAGCACAAACACATCCACGTTGCTTTCTGATGATAAAAAGGCTTGCTATTCTTAAATCTATAAGAACAGATGGCAAGTAATTGATAACAAGGATGTATTGCCATCAATATTACTCATGACTCTATAAATTACTAGAAACTCAAGCTGTTTCTATGACCTGAATCCTCAAAATAGGCTGAGATGGTTATATCTTTAATCAAGTCATTTTGACAGCCATGTATACCCACCTCACATATTAAAAATCCAACAGTAATACACATTTAAAAAACTGCCGACTATTGCCCTTGCGGCTGGGCTTGCTTGCGCGCACAAGGGTATTACTGCTTTGTGCATGTAGTGATGTATTATTGCCCTGCTTATCACGCTAACCTTTTAGGACTTTGTGTCCTTGCACAGGAGAAACATGCTTTTTGTAAAATAAAAACATATAGCTGTTTATCTATATACAGCAGACGAAAACGGCACTTAATGACTCATACTTAAGGAATGCCCACCCCAAGAAGAAAATAAATCCAAACCAAACAAGCACTGTCAGTGTTTGGGTATGAGAGATCAGCTGCCAGGTCCACCTTGAGGCTCTTAAGCTCTCGGCAGCCTCTGGGTCACAGGTTTCAGCTCCTGCAGGGTCAGCTTTCCTCTCCTTTTGCAAGGACAAGATTCTGAGATGCAGGGTTGCTCCTTTCTAGCCTGATCTGTCTGCATTTTTTAATTTTTTAATTTTAATTTTTTAGACCGCACCCCAATTAAGAAATAAGGAATAGTCCCCACATTCTTTGCAGAAGAGCTTTGCAAGGAGCTCTTGCTAATTAAAAGAGTAATGACCAAGGTTGATGTTCCCCATGCCCCAGCTCACAATTGATACAGGTCCTTAGTAAAGCTGTAATGTTAAATGCTTCCCTGTATTATACTTTTCAGTGATTCACCAGGCAAGAAATTAAAGTAAATTAAAGTAAGTTAAGTCTAAATCATGAGAATAACAACAAGGGAGCAAACCAACTTTCAGCTGTAAAAGCTGGCACCCCATTTACATAGTCCAAAGAACAGGCACTGCAGTCTGCAGCCTCTTCAGAACGTACTGCCAGAGCTCGAGAGCTCTACGATGTACTTGAGGAACAGTACTATGCTCCTGACTGGCTGCAGAGAAGTCTTTCCAAAGAGTCACGCACATGGCAATTCTCTTTGACTAGCCAGAAGATCCAAATGACACGTAAAGGCAGTTCTATTGCCACTGCAGATGAAAGTACTGTCATGCTTTCTAAAATTTTCTGAGCCTGTAAAAACGGATGGCTCTAGCCATTAATAACAAAGTTATCTTGTCTTTAGAAAAGAATAAAAGTTTGCTCAATGTGTTCCCGATGGGGGGGAGAAGAATGATTCTACGGCTAGATGTGCAATTTGTTCGCTGTCCCACTATTCATGCTGAGCTCAAAGCTATTAAAGAATTTAAAAGAAAAAGCAGTTAATCTCCAACAGACAGACTGTCAATAATTTCAGTATTGCAACGTTTCTGGAAATAGAAAAACCCACAATACTTCATCCCCACACTTTCAGTTACAGCAGAAAGAAACCAGCTGTTATTATTCAGTGTGAGCACTCTCCGCAGAGCCATACCTGTGTGCAGCCTTTCAGAAACAGGGCTTTGAGTCCCCCGCAACCTCTCACCAGAGCCTGGATGCCATCCTTAGTCACTTGGTCGCACCAGGAGATATTCAGCTGTTCCAGTAGTGGGCATCCCTCACTTGGGAGGTGAAAGGAAAAGTGTGTGGAAACTATTTTTGTTTTACAAAGAAATCCTGCTTCAAGCCAGAATCTAGGAAATTCCCATTTCTGGAACCCACATGAGCACAGATGCACGCCCGCACCCCACATCCCCACTGGGAACGCTTCTTTGTCAAGCATCATCTCCAGATGGGAAGAGCTCTCTGGAGGCAGTATCAGGAGCTCCAGAGCAGGGGATTAGAAGGGTAGAACAAGACCAGTGTACCCCACTGTGGACGCCTCCCAGCTCCAAACAGTGTTTATGCACTTTCTGGACCTGAATACAACCTAACCACCCTCAGCCAAAAACAACAGTAGGGCTGATTCCCACCATGCTGCTTCTGACTTTCCAGGTATAACTTTGCATTTGCAAATAGCTGCCAGTAGGAGTAACGCTCAAACGTGATTTGCAATCCAGAAGAAAGATAGATGCCATCAGGTATTTAAGATAGCTGCAGCACAAATGCGACCATGTGAAATTAGAGACACGGATGAAGACCCTCAAGGGAAGAACAGAACAGGCTCAAAGTATTTTAATGTAGCTACAAAAATAATTTAACCATTCATTTGTTCTTTCAAATTTGTGTTTTTCTTTCGGTATCTAGATGCACCCTCCAGTTTTTTTTTTTTCCCCCGTGATACAGCTTTCCTGTATTTTATTCCACTGGGATACCACTTGAAACTTTTTTTTTTTTTAATAGCTCGGCCTCCATTGTTACCTTTAGTGTTTTTTTGCCTCCTTTCCTCTGTCCCAATATCTTCCCACCAATGTCTGTCTTTCCCTTCCTTTTCTAGATTACTTGGCAATTCCATTTAGCAGATTTAAGCAGTTACATGTCTCCTAAGCAGTTTGAAAAGACAAATAGTCACATGTTGGTGTTCACCTTCTAGCTCCGTAAACACTAGCTCCATATGCAATGGTACACTTACAATGCAGAAGCTGACCGTAGTAAACGAACATTTAAAAAAGGCAAACTGACTAAGCCTGTTTTTTCCTACATCCCCAATTCCTCCTCCAAGACTTTAACGCAATATAATTCTTCTACTGCTAATAATCACCAGGATGGATACAAACAAGTTTAAGGGCAGCTTTTATTGCCTCCTCCTCTGTCTCTGCAAACCAGGAGGCACAACACATGAACACTGAGCTCTGCTGGGGAACGCCTGAATTCCAACCACAGTTACACCTCAGCCTACTTCAGCCTCCTCCAAGGCACATAAGAAACACAGGACTGCAGCAGGTCACACTATCTGGAAGCAACAGGCAAAAGTCAACGTTGTCGACTCCTACCTGAGTGCTTTCAGGGACAGGTTGGTTATGGAAGTGCAGGAAGCCAAATCAAGGTGCCTGAGCTTCGAGCAGAACTTACTGAGGCTGGTACACGTACTGAAAGAGAACACACAAGAAACACTGACATGATAGACTTAAAGTCATATGCATTTCGTACTGCATGCATTGTATTGCCTACTGCATGCACAAGCCTGGCCTTCCCTTAAAAAGGAAGCTGAGAGCATAATATGGTGCATGCAGAAAAGGGGATAACAGTGGAAACAGAAGAGATCATTACTCACGCATCTGTGATCTTGGTACAGCCATTTAGGTTCAATACTTCGATATTCCTGCAGTTCTGTGCAAATGTCCTTTATTAAATGAAAGGCAAAACATAGTACTTTTCAGGCAATAGATTTCCAGGTGTTCCACTGCATTAACTAACACATCAGATACAATTTTACAAAATCATCTCAAGCAAAATAAAGTAAAATAAATAATTCACGATGCCCTGTATCTTGCCCTGGGATTTCCCAGCCTGAAGGCAAAAGTTTGTAATTCAGCAGCAACTACTACTTAGCATTTAGCAGCAGCTGGTATTATTTTAATGAGAACTGAGAAAAACAACCATTGTGTGAAGTTAAGAAATTATAAAAATTGCTTATATGTTACTGCTCTCAATATTTTAAGTTAGACATAGGCTAAAGATCTCAGTTCCAAAGTGTTCATATTATGCCAGCCCTCTGTGGTTGTAGAAACTAAATCACTCTTTCCATTACTTTTAAGAGCAGAAGAAAGCCGTGCCACTACCTTAACGCATTGTCTCCCACTCCTAGACAGCCACGCAGGCTTAGCTTCCGCAAGAAACCCCCACATCTTTTAGAAATATTCTCAACCACTCGGCCCTGTTGGAGACAGAAAGAATTACATTAAAATCCAAACGAACCAAAAGTGACTTCAGCATTCAAAAAGTTGAATTCAAAATTTTGTACATTAACAACAGTTTATTATTCTAGGTAAAACATCGCTAAGAAAACAAAAATGCCATGATCATAGTCTAAGGCAGGGAGAGGGAAAATTATTCAGCTTCTGAAGATGGAGAGACAAGGAACCTAAAGCCAGAGTAAGCGAGCTCAGGCTAACGACTGAGAAGTTGCCCCAGTTGAGAGCTCCTGGACAGCGATGCAGGCTACCCGAGCAAAGGGAAAGCAGCAGCGCTGCTGCTGCAGCAGGGGCAGCAGGCTGACAAATAAGTCCAGCGAGCGTACTGTAAATAGATATACTTAAATTTCTATTCAAAAGAGAGCTGAGACAGAACTAGCCCACGAGTTTTACTCTTTCAGAAAAAGGGATTCAGACACTTGTGTTCAAGAGATCTAGAGAAATGGATTTTTTTTTTCACATTTGTAATCAGTGGAAGTCTGCAAAGACCCTATGACAAGTTCCCATTTAGCCAGAATGAAGTGCAAAATCCCTTGAGAGAACATCAGTATCAGTGCCCAGTAATTCAAACACCTTCCCCTCTACTTTATTCTACATTTGCTCATCACAGAACAGGAACGCCTCTCAGTTCTTCAAGTACTAGGTGGCATGTAAGACCTCTATAATTAAGCCCTCTATAAGATGCTTTTCTAGTATCTTCCTCCAAGAAAAACAAACAAACAAACACAAATCAAGCATCAGGCTGGGTACAGCGTAACACCACAGCTGAGGAAGGGACACCAGATCGCCAGATCCCTGCGGGAGCTTCTGGTGGCACCTGGCCACCTGCCCTCCCGGGGCTGCTGCGGGACTGGAAGCCCGACCTGCGCTGCCACGCAGTGGGGCTGGAGGATCCAAGCAGTACACGTCTTTGTGCTTCCTCCGGCAAGCCTATGAACTCATACGGTTGAGTGAGAGGATTTGAGTAAGTCCCATTGTAAATGGAATTTACGTCAACTGATGGCTTTACGTTGCTTTAAAGCAAACAAGGTTTAGGACATGAGTAAGTCTAGCAGGTACTTTCAGGTTAGGTATGACATGCCATAGCATCTTCTTTTAAAAGGGGAGGTTGATGCCCGTGGAAGAGCATGTGTTGGTGTACAGGTTGGTGTTGAGAACAAAGGAGCTAAAGCCACGCCAAAGCACCCGAGAAGGAGGCAAGGCCAGCCTGCGCCCACAGCTCCGCTCTCTCCCTCCTACACGGACCAAGGCCGCGCAGCTCTGGCCACGTTTCCTGCTCCCCCCAGACCAGGCACCTCTAGCGACTGCGCTGTGCCTCTGTGGGAGAGAATAATTACACGGCTCCGAACATTCAGGGCTCGTCAGGGGATAAGGATCTAGCATCGAGAACAAAAATCACACCATCTACTTCCTGCAAGAAGCCTCAGGCCAGCTGGACCCCTGCAAGCACGCAGAAGTCAGCACAGCATCCCGGGCCCGTCCTTCATCCAGGCATCTCGCTTAGCACAGCTGGCAAAGATTTTTTTAACTCTTTCCTCCACAACTATTGTGTGCATTTCCCTCCAGTTTGCACGAGGCGTGCACCTTCAGTTCTCGTCTGCTTTATGTCTCCATCTATAGAGAGCTGGAGCGATACACCATCTCCCTCCTCCAAAACGTTTTAAAGAGAATATGAACATTCTGATAAGAAACTTTTTTTTTTTTGATAAATACAATTTCAATTTTTAGAACAGCATGACAGCAGCATCCATTCCTATCGGTGCTAACTAGACCACATCTAACAGCTTGAGAACAGCTGCAACGAAGCATTTCTAGAGCTGCATCTTCTAGGAACAACTCTGACCCTGGTGCCCCTGAATCACACACGTTTACATTGCAATGTTTTATATTAAAGATAGACAGGAAAGGAGAGATGTTGTGGGCCATGTCTCAAAAGACATTCAGAGTTTTAATGGTCTAAGTCTGTGCTATGTTAGCCTTTTTTTTTTTTTTTTTTTTTTTTGAGTCAAAGGAAAAGCAGCGTAAGTCCTGCTATACAGAAGCAATTTTCTTCAAGAACATACCTATTTACTTATTTCTGTTTTCAGAACACACAAAAAACCCTTCCTTCTATTACTATCTTTAAGTCTTGATACAGATATATAATTCTGTCCATTTTCAAAAGCTGAATGGATTGCCAAGACTTTAAAGACTCCCTGAAGCTAAGAAGAACTGAAATTAATGATTTCTATCTCCAGGGAAGGTAGAAAGGGTTACGCTGGGAGTATTAATCCATCCTAGGCTGTAATTACATTTTAACAAGAAAAATGGGTTTGTATGTCACTTAATTATACCTCAATATCCCTCTGGAAATCAAACAGGTCAATTCGCTGCCAGTTACTGCCATCCAGGGCCAGAACATTCCATGCCTTTATCAGGGGAAAAAATGTAAATGTGTTGTTAATATGAAAAAAAGAGCCAGTGGGGACCTAGTTACAGTTTGTTCCTTTTAGAAACAACATTCTGTCTCAGATGAAAATGCAACAAGTAATTACAGCCAACAAGGAAAACTGTTCAGTTACCAGCTTGCTCGGACCAGAGGCACCTCGCCTACACAGCACCTTCGTGGGTCCTTCGTGGGCATCTTCAGTCCTGGCTGAAGTTCAGTTCCTAGCTGGAACCGAGTCCCTCAGCACCACCAGCTAACCAGCGCCTTCCCAGGAAGCTAGCAGCCAACACGAAGGTGAAGGGTGCCAGGACACGGGCGAGTTGCACACGAGAAACTACTGCAGGCATCTACACTGACCAGCGGCACGAAGCCAGCGCGAGGGCTCGCTCGGTGGTGCAGGGGTGGAGGAGCGTGCGGTCGGATCCCATCAGAGGTGGGTGAGGCTGACGTCCTGCACACCTTCTCCTACCTCCAGCGGAAAAAGGTGTTCAAGGCACTTCCACAGCTTGGTGCATGGGTGCTACGTCCCACAGACAGAGAAATTCAGAGCCTCGTAAGCTGTCCAGATGAAGCATCCAGCTCCTACCTGAGAGCTATGCACCGCTGCTGTAGTGGCAACGCTTACCACCCCTGACTTAAAGTGGTTTTGGTTTGTTAAGCAGGCAGGGGTGGACAAATAAAAAGCTTTCATATTGCTTATGCTACAAATGAGAACCAGGAATTCAGAGTCAGTAATTCTGCCCTTAGCAAATCAAGGTTTTCAACACAGTTGAAAACAGTTTTAAAACTTCAGGTATAGTATTGAATTACATAACCAAAGTAAACAGCTGAATCTCATAATAGCCATGAGTCCATCATTATGAAAGCATGTGTATGTGTGCATATAGGCGTATTTTTATACTACACCCATTACAAGCACTAAGCTACATCTCCATCACAATATACTAGTTCTTGTGCAAGCCATGAAGAGACTTACAACAGCTTACAGAACTGTAAGTGTTGACTGACCTGCATGTGAAACCTCATTACAGACATTTGTTTTAAGGTCTGGTTATTGGCAAGAGAAAGCCAACAGCTCCAGTGGAAAAGAAACATACCACTGGGTGCAAGTTGTAACAGCATATTTTAATGTGTAATGGAGGGAATACTACATACAAACTTCTGTAGCTCTGCGGAGATACTTTAGCCCTTTACAACGCATGCTGTGTCAGTGACTGATCTGTTCTTAGATGCCCTGTGGAAGCAGAAGCCAGTGACGACACCAGGAGTACAACTGGAGACTGGCAAGTACCCTTGACAGCCCATTTTGGTCAACGTTGTTCTACTGGAGCAGTGAACTTCAGCTGGAAGACCTTTCACTGGAAGATCTTTGATATTCTGCGAACATGGGACCATAACCATACTGCCTGGACATCACGACTTTTTTTTTTTTTTTTTAAACACAATTAAAAATGTTTAAGCATAATATTTCTTATTTTTGTATGCTGTGAATAACGAAAGAGGTTATGGTTCAGGTTTGACCCCACGATCAGTTTTGCACTGGCTCAGCCAGGAGGGTGAACGCAGCACCACAAACTCCTTTCCATGTTGCTGACTTCTGACTCTTGCTACAATGCATCCTCTGTGCATCTTTGCAGACACTGGCAGGATAAAGCACCTGAACAAGTCCGATAGCTCTAGATGGCCAGACCTGCAGCTGGAGGAGTTTTCCCAAGTGAATAATTCAAGCCAGGTCTCACTACCTGAATCCCACAGAACTATGAGCTACTTAAGGAAAAAAAGAAAGGTAAACAAGACACTTGGTTTTTCTTCTACACTTGTATCAAGTAAATCCAAGTAGGAACGTAAATGCTCACTGAGTGTGCAGCATCCTTGTGAATCAAAATTTCTTTACCTCTGCCACAAAATACATGACAATTTTAGACTCATCCACATATCCCAGCTGAAGTTCAGTGCTTGCATCAGCGCAGGCCTCCTGTACAAAGCCCAGGTTGATGGGAGAGCTCTTTGGTAAAGTCAGTTCCTTCCCTTTCACAATCTGCTCGGGGCCTTGAATGCCGTTAAAATGGTATTCAAGCTTTGATTTCAGCTGCCATCAGAAGTTTCTGGTACTCCCCTTTAATACGGGACACTAAATAACAATAGTAGGAACATCCTGCACACAAAGCTCCCGGGTGCAAATTCACCGGGTTTGAAACGCTAGGGAGGTCTGAGGCCAGAGAGTCGGAACAAGCCCCCTGACCTGGGATAACCCACCAGCAGGGAGGAAGGTTCTTACCCTGGAGACTTGAGCACAGCGACACAGAGTGACCACGTCCAGGAAAGAGAAGATTCTGCAACAGAAATAGAAAAGATACCTTTTTGGTTATCTACATTGGCGACAAAGAGAGCACGGAAAACAAAGGACAAAAAGGGCTGGAGACAGCAAAGCTTCTTTGTACATCAGTTGAAAGCTGAACTGTGAAAAGAAGTGCAAACCTAGCAGTCAACAAATGAAAGCAAACCCACAGATACCGATGTACTGGGGAATACTAACCTTACACCCTGCAGTACGTACTGACAGTAAACAGAATGACTGTGTATTGAAACGGACGCTTACAGGTGTCGTCACATAGCTCGAAAGCCAAACGACCAGCCAGGTCAGGATACGCCAGAATAAAGTCACTTTGGGCTGTTCTGGCTCCTCCCTGACACGGGAGCGCAGCTGTACCCAGCGCTGCTGCTCGACAAAACCCATCATCTGCAGCGACTACGCTCCGAAAGCGGGCATAATTAACAGCGTGATAATTAACAGTCAGTAAGTCAGAGCAGCACGACGGCCTGGCTGCAGTGCAGGGATTACCCCTTGTTTCTCACAGCACCGTGCTAAACACGAGGCGCTGTTCACAGAGCCGGGAGGAGCACCCGGCCCTGCAGCACCGCAGAGCAGGTCGCGCACCCGGCCAGCCTGCTGGCACGTGTCAGTGCAGCGCGGGGACGCGCTCGGCCGCTCCTCCTGCTGTGTGCTGCTCTGCCCACGCCCCGGTGCTGCTGTCCTGCTTACCAGGTAAGGGAATTAGATGGAACACCTCGCAGTGGGGTAAGGCATCTGTGCTTTTGTCTCAGGTGTACACAGCCCCATCTGTGAATGCATGCAGTACCAAGCCCGTTTAAAGCTCCCAAATCTACAGCAGTTTATCAATCCGGTCATTTTAGGGTTATTCAATCACATATCAAAAAACAGAGAGGGTCAAGTGGTTAGTGGAAAGATAGTAAGGTTCCGTCCTCTGTGACAGCAGCTATAAAACCCTCGGATGCAATGTTTTTGCAAAGATACTGCAAGTGTTTGGCTACGAGAACACACCTGCACGTGTGCTTGGTGTTTTAAACTTGAAGACCGCCAGAAAGAGAAGGCAAATGTTATCAGGTGCAAGTGTTAAGGTTTGGGGCAAGCAATTTTGTTCCAATGCTATTCAATATTTCGTGAAATACTCTCATCAGATAAAGTATGGTCGTCCAGAAGAAATCCTGAGAATGAGCAGAGCTCCACTGCCCCAGAAGCCTCCCGACTTTCTCAAGGGAACAGCGTATGCCCAGATGCAGTCGTTTGACACCTGCAATGCTCGAGCCATCTCCCACACGGCGGGGGCTCGGGAGGCCGTACGTAAGCTCGCCCGTATTCACAGCAGAGCTGCCTGTGCTGGCAGGGACTCCCAAACGAGATGCTGCTCGCAGCAGGTTCTTCGGACGTGACAGGCAGAAGCACCCCGCACTAACGCGGTACCCAAACTCTCGTACATCCCACTGCGAGTCAAAATCTGCGGGGAGATGCTGAGATGCACACCATTACGGGCTGGGAAGGAGCTAGCACGTGCTTCGCTGTACCACTGCTCTGGGAGCCCTTCTGGATTTCAGAAGCCGTTCCACACTCACTTTTGACTGCTTATGAACAAGTCTTCCCTTGAATTAAACATTATTTACCTGTGCATGTATGCAAGCGCTGCCGATTTATTTAGCACAATGTGAATGAACAACAATACAAGGAAAGCCTGGGGAAATGATAGAAGCTAGGGAAAATTCCTACTTTTCCCCTGGATTCCCAGCGCAGGAGCACAAAAAAATACTAAACTCCATGGGAACAGTGGTTAAGTCAATAACTAAGCACACTTTCTACATTTCCATTAAAATTGCTTTCTCCATGGAAATCCCAGGCTATTAATATCCACCTCACCCCCCTGTCAGGGCCATTAGGTCTCAGCCAAATTCTTTCCGCTTCCTGCTCCTCCCTTCCCAGCCTACCCCCGCGGCAGAAGGGATGCCGGCGCAGCAGAACACTTGCTCTCAGCTCCCACGTTCACGTTCCTGGGCTCCGCCAGGAGCTCCCCTGCCGTCGGGGGGCTCCTTACGCACAGCCCACCTGCCCCGTGCCCACGCTGTGAGCTCGCTGCATGGCTTCAGCCCCTCCGAGAGGAAGGATCAGCTCGGGTGCCAGGGTGCACAGCGCCCTGTCGGGAAACGCGCGCACCCGAACAGAGCGCGGGGCCTCATGCCCTGGCACGCAGAAGAGCGTTTCCCAGCGTTTTCTGCACCGCTCTGACGTTTGCTCAGCCTGCCGGCCAATGACTCGGCAGACGTGCCACGAGAACCTCTCCTCCAGCAGCAGCCACCGCGCTGCCGCGCATTTCAGCTGTGTCAGAGCCGGCTCCAACCACAGCCCTTCGCATGAACTGCTGAGCACAGCGGGAGCACGGTTAAAGTCTTGCAGGCACAACGGCCTGAGCTAAGTTCTCTAACAGCCCCACGGACAGGCTGCTTCTCCGGGGAGCTGCCGGGGGACATTGCAACACCCCCAGACCCGCTGCCCGCCCGCCTGCACGGTGACTGAGCAGCCGTCGCCTTCCAACGTGAGCATGGCATGGGACGAACGCTGGGCTTCTTTTTGGCAAGCTGCGCCGGAGAAAACAAAGCGAAGGTAACCTATACATTCACTTGAAACAATAAGCATTCCTGTGATGCCCACGGCTCAATTACAAGCACGCCTGACAACACGACAGCACACTGGGCCGACAGGAAATCAGGATGAAACTTGGCCAGCCGCCCCAGACACTCAGGAATAGCAGGACACCAGAAAGCAGTCGTCCTCCTGGAATCGTTCCAAGGCACCAGATCCTTAGCAAGTATCTGCTGCTCTGCTCAGATCCAGCTTATCTGGCGGAAGGAAGCAGAGAAAAGTCAGTAGCAGCAGGTTGAACAGCACTGCTTGAATAATGGTTTCCCGGTTCTGCCTTAGCAGAGCAACAGGCCCGGAGCTGGGCGTTTACTCCGACGTCTCACAGCACCGGATCTGCGCACAGCTGGCTGGTCTCACGCGCTCATCTTCTTGCTCTTCAGAGCTGACAGTAAAGTAATCCACACCGATACCTTCACCATTAAGCGGGGATCGAAGGTGAAGGCAGACTGAGTACTCCCAGCAGGAGTTACAACAAGCCTGGCATTGCATCAGATTAAACTATTCTACTGCAAAGCAACTCACGATGGCCACCGTTACGGAGCAGCAGGGGCTAAGCAGGCTTTCGAACATGCTGCAAGGACAGACTTTGCCTGAGCAGCCCGGCACCAGGCAGCTGAGATAAAACACACTGCAGTTGGAGCATTTTTCAGGTTTCAACCTCTTAATCCACTGTGGATTTCCTAGGACTCCTCACTTTCCCACTGCCACTCTAATTAGATTAGGGTCAGACAAATGAAATGCCTGCAAGCTGCAGGCTCTGAGGTGAGCCAGCCTGGACCTTCAGCCTTCCGAAACTACCAACGCCAGCCGATGGCGGTGACCCACCGATCAAGCCCAATTTCCCTCCGTACCCATTTACGCAGTGGGCTGGCTGGGGGGCAGGCACGACGGCTTCGCTGCCATCTCCATCACCCTGCGGGCTCCATCGCGTCCTCGCCCCGGGCACATCCAGTGCTCCCGAGCAGCGAAGCCAGGAGCAAGGAGGTACATACATGTATAAAGGTGCAAGCTCCTAGAAATCCAGCTGGCAGGAGCAGACAAAGCCGAGGCAGGTACAGCACTGTTAGGACAACGATCTGCGGCCCATCGGCTGGTCTCTCGACCCACGCGCGGCAGGACAGCTTTGTTTGAACAGTGCCATTGCTGGGGACACGCAGGACAAGCACCGCTGCTCGCCAGCAAGGCGGCAGGGCAGGGCACCACAGCTGAAGCCTGAACGCGCTTAAAGCGACGGTTCCCGAGGTCGGCCCCCCGGGCGCTTTACGCATCCACCCCATCCTCCCAGTCAAGAGTGCTACTGGAGCGGCACGTTTTGGTACCCTGGGGTGTGACAGGGACTGCTGTTCACCTCTTTCATATCCTCCTACTCTTTATTTTGCTCAAGTACAGCTTTCCACTTCGCAACCACATACATGAGACATCAATGCCATCTGCAGAATGAACAAACCAGAGAACAAGACATTACACAGCAGCACTGCTTACACACACAAGTCTTTGTCTTGTAGACAGTGACACTCAGTTACAGGAGATTCCTGCAGATAAATGCATCCAAGTTTCTCTTTCAAAGGCTGCACTGTCGATCCACGCTAATTAATTTTCACAGTATGCTAACAGTGAATTCCAACTCTCAAAACCATTACTTATGAACTTTAACATTTATAAACTCCATCTCCTGATTTCTCCTAGGTTCCACACAATCCTGAACACTTGCTCCTTCTACAGCACGTCAGGATGATCGGTGATATCAGGACACAAAACCACCGCCACGCCGCAGAGGTGTGCGCGCTGCCGAGACCCCTGCCGCAGCCTGCACCGACCGCGTCCCCGCGTGGCGCGGGAGCGTCCCTCCTGCTCACCTCAAATCCTCCTCCAGCGGCCTCGGTGTCCCTCAGCCCCGGCAGCCGAAGCCCGAGAAGTGCCCTCTGGGGCCGCTCAGCACAGCTCCCCTTCGACCGGCCTGCCCGGCAGCTCGCCCGCACGCTGGCAGGTCCTGCTCCGCAGGAGCCCAGCGCCCACCGAGGTGCCCCATGCACAATCTCAGTTAGACTCCATCCACACAGCCTTCATTTTGTTTTGTTTTGTTTTTTTAATGAGTAACATTGGCATAAAAGAAGCTGAATCCAACTGGAGATACTCTTACAGAGAAGATAGGAGACTGCAGTCAAAACAAAGTCCATTTTTTTTCCCTATTCACTTTATTTCACAAGTCAGCTAGGAGCCGCTTCCCGTGCCAGAGCTCTTCTCCCCAGACTTTTATTGCCATTACACGTTGACAGTACTGCACAGTTCTTGCAGTGCAAGAATTTTGTTCGTGTTAATAATTCAAGCCACCACCTACAACTGCTTGTCACCGTTTACAGTCTAACATCTCCGCTTGAAGCGCTGATGAACATGACTTTACTTCAAGTTGCCAAAGCGAGGACCGAGGCAGTCGCACGCATCATCGTGCTACTCCTGCACTGGGGAGGGCAAGTTCAGAACGTGTGTCTGTGTGTCTGCGTGTCCGTGCGCAGGGCAGTGCAGGGAGGGGGCAGAGCTGCACGCTGACAGCCTTGGAGTCTGATCCCTCTGCTCTGTGCCAACAGGACTATCCTGCCAGGGGCTGAACTTTTTAGTTTTTATTTAAATGGAGCACTTTTCAGAGACGGGCAGAATCCTTTTCTACACATTACCCTATATTTACCCTTTCTTTTCATTTAGGACCTGTTTAGTCCTACAGTTCTTCCATCTACAAAACAGGCAACCAGCAAATTAATTTAACATTTTAAAAAACAAAACCTAACAATATTTAGCATAAACTGCTGCTGGTGCAGACCTTTGATCTGCTTCTGTTTGTCTATGGCTTTGTAAGTGACCCAATCCAGGCTCGTGATTTATGAGCGTACCAGCAAAACCAGCCACTGGCTGCAAATAACAAAGCACAACGCAGTCGAAACACAAATTGAAAGAAGGCTTACCGAAGCAGCAGCTCCTTTGGAAGTTTTTTGTTGATCACAGCTTCGTCATTGTTTGAGAACATCTGTAAACAAAAACAATTCAACAATTTAGACATGTTTTCATTAAGGAAATAAAACCTGCTTTACCCTAGGGAAGAAACTGCCGGTTAACGAGGCCATTTCAACAGAGACATCTGGCCCAATAAATTCTCCAAAGGTAAACTTTGTGCTCAACTCTTCAAACTCCTGGATTAGACCATAGCTAGATGGAATATCACATCCAACACGGTTTCAAAAATGGCCCAAGAATGCTTTGTAGGTTGGCAGATGAAGTATAACTGCGATTTTTATTTATCTATTAAGGTAAACGGTAATCGGTGGGTACTTGCGCGCTGGCACTGCCTATAGGAAGGCAGCAGCGGCAGCGCTCTGTCGCAGCGCTCTGTCGCAGCGCCGTCACGTGCGGTTTGCAACAGCAAAGCAGCTGCACAGACCAGGGGTCGGAGGGGAGGGCTGGGGCAAGAGCCACCAAGCAGCTGCAGCATCCATCCTTCGGGGGCCGGGGACGCCGGCACGGAACAGGAGCCCAGCGAAGCGGTATCGCAGCGCGTGCACGGCTCGCACGGCAAACTGCGCGAGAGCCCTGGGGAGAAGGGCAAGCAGCATTGCTTGCCCTCGCGGAGCACGGCTTAAATGGAGGCACGATCTTCGGCGCTGCACCAGGAGAGACGATTCTGGGAAAAACCTGTGCCAAAGCAACGAAGCCAGAGCTTTGTTGGACCCCATCAGCTCTTTGACACCAACCAGCAGCATCCTGGCCAGTGATGGACAAGTCCGAAGTGGACTTTCTGACCAGCTAAAGCAACCTCACCAGCTGTAAGAGGGCGAGAAACCTCCGAGGAGTCCTTAAAAAAAAAAAAAAAAAAAAAAAAAAGATGGCAAAGCCTCATTTGTTTCTTAAGGAGTATCTACATATATTTAAAAGACTTTGTATAATCTTGTCATGGTGAAAAAACAAAGAGCCTCCACACGCTCATGTCTGTGCAGGAACGATCAGAGCGCTCTGAATGACGGCGCAGCGGCAGCGCCTCGCTCTGCTCGCTTCCAGCATCTCCAGAAGTGACGGGGAACGAGAACGGGCTTTAATTAATAAAGGTTCTCTTCAGCCTCCTGGAAAACTACGAGCTGATCCTCCCAGGCTGCACACCTGGTAAAAACTGCTACTGAAACCCCAGGCTGAACAGGCTGCTCCCGAGCAGCCGATGAAGCGCTCCGGATCGGTTTAGCTGTAGGTACGCGACGCAAACAAAACCCAGCGTCAGCTAGGTCACTTAAGCGGCGGGGGATCAGATTAAGAGTTAAAAAAGGAAAGTAAGGGCTTAGTGGCTTACGAGGCTGGGTGCTAGGCCTCGCTGAGGCAGCAGCTCCTCCGAGCAGCGGTGCTCTGGATCCGAGCATCAGGCCAGCGCCAGCAGCAAAGCCAGCGGAGCCCAACGCCAGAAGGCAACGTGCTGCCGCCGCGGTGCCTGAGCACGCTGCAGCCGGTGACAGCAGAGCGGCTAATAACAGAATAACGCCGCCGCTACGGAGAACACGACAAACAGTGCCTCTGGAGCCGGAGTGCAACTTGCGAGCTGCTCTAAATCACAGTTTGCTTTTTCTTTTTAATTACCTCGAGGTACCGAAGCGTGTTGCTGAAGCGGGGCGTGAACTCTCAGCGTTCTCTCCCAAAACGTCACGCAGACAAGAAGTGTTGCTCGCCCCCACAGCCACTTCTATCACTTCCCACCAGAAGCGATCACAAGCCCTAAATGCCCCCGAGAGGCGGCCACAGCCCCTCATGCAGATGGTCAGGACAGGAGCGCTGCCGGACTCCCGGCAGCCAGGCGAGGAGGAGGAGGCCGGGACCGGGGTCTGCCGGCAAGCCACGGCGGCACACACAACCGGCTCCGTGTGCCAACAGACCGGAGGCCTCTGGGCAGCTCCGCATGAGAATAAAGCTAGCCTGAAAGCACGTTAGAGACTATTCGAGACTTTCAGGCCTTTGAAACTATTTCTAGAGACACCCATCTCTCAACACCCTTTAAGAGCAGGTGTTATTCAGTAGAATAAGTTATTCTTGCCAGGATATAGACAAGTATACATTTCCCATGTGAATTTGGCAGTGTCTATATACCACAAAGCTCAGTTGTCCAGAACTTTCTTGTCCTCTTCAGGCAGCCACCAGTGGCGATGCACGCTGCCATGGCGGATCAGGGAGAGGTTTTTGTCTTTGGGAGAATTTAATCCAAAGATTTATTTTCACAAGCTTACAGTCACTGCTACAATACCTTGAGCTAAAGCAAAGCAATGTCTTTTCTAGCTAGAACAGAAGGGAGAGATCCAGAACAAACACCACAGAAGCACCTGCCAGACTTTAAGGCCTGTATTGAATTAGTACGGGTTGTCGTAACAGTCTGCTACACGGCTAAGGAAAACTCGTCCTGCCAAAATGCCAGAGCTGGACAAAATTCAAAACCGAGAGCGCTGCGCTCCCCAGTTATTTTACAATAAATCTCCTCCTGGGCCCTCGGGAGCGATGTCCGCAGGTAGCGGGAGGGCCGGCCGGCCCCCTGGGCAGTGCCGTGCCGCGACACATAGCGCCCGGTCAGTAGTTAAGGTTAATTACTTTTCCTGCAACGATCGCGTTGCCCTGTTCTTCTGCCAACGGCAGAAAGCGGGCAGAACCTGCAGCGTTCTCCTGGGCAGACGGCTGCGAGCAGCACTGCCCTTTACACCAGAAGACGCGTCGCAGCCCTGGGGACGCTCGGCGTGCACACTCCAGCGCCCTGTAAATGGAAGCGCTTCCCCTCTTCCAGCAGGGGCTCAAACGGGAGAGCAAACAAGATCCACGTAATTGCAACCTCAGTGTTCAGCGGTAGCTTCACGAGCCCAAAGAAATGATAAAATCGGGAGACCTAATCCTTAAGTCGATCCTTTATCTCCAAACCAGTTAAGATGTTACCGCAGCATTCGCGTTTACCATGCCATAGAAGGGGAGCTACGAGTCGCGGCTCATGGTTCGGAGCAGCCTGGCTCCTTTAGGAGCGGCAGCCGCAGGAGCTCACAGGGGGACGAGCATCGGCCCTCGTCCAGCTGCCAGTCCTTCACATGCTCTCGCCAGCTGCCCCCAAATTCAATTACTCTTCCCTGCTCTCCTGCACACTAATTGGAAGCCCCGGAGATTAGGACCCGGGCTCAGAAAGCCGGTGCTGCTCAGGATGCTCGCAGGCGCTGCTGTGCTTCTCTCCAGGGCACGGTCACCCAGAGGCACCCGAACCAAGCAGAAGACAGAGCTGGCATAGAGGCACCGGTCGTGTCAAGTATTCGTTACGGGGCACGGCGATCCAAACTGGGTCACGCTGCATGACATCAAGGCAGGAGCGAGATGACAGCGCTTTGCAGCCGGGCGTGCGATGAACAACAACGTGTAATTACCGACGTCCCTGCACAAGGAACGCCTAGGTATGCGCTGTGCTCAGCGTGCGTGCAAAGAGGGATGTGGCCAACAGCTGACGCAAGCCTGAAGTGAAGCAACTCGAAGCAGGCACGGACTGTTTGAGCTAAGAGACAAAGCAGAACGTTGTGTCGTTACCGCAGCCGCGCACCCAGCCTGAGCCAGACCCGCTCTGCCAGGGCCCAGGCTCCGGGAGCCCCGTGAGCACGGCCGAGGCCCCGGCACCGCGCTCGGAGCTGCCGCGCGGCTTCTCCCCGCCACGTCGCGCTGCCCAGGGACGTGCAAGAAGCTGGCGCAGCCAGCGGCTCCCGCCAGGAGCCCCCACTCGATTCACGTCGCTGTGCTTTACAAGTCCCCACCCGAGACAAAGAAGCCGTACTAAGGGAGGCTGCAGCATCAGGCTGAGTGACTCAGTCCACGAGAGGAAGTACGAGCTCCTCCGCCGGGAGCACGTTTACTCCTCGGTTTCTGAGGAATTAGGTCTCTGCCCGCGGAACAGCGGCGCTCCTGCCTTCCTGGTCCTGCAGAGAAGCCTCTGGCCGGCACCGGGCTGCCCCCGCTGCCACGCGGAGCCCACGGGAGGCTGGGAGCAGGCGTGGGGCTGGCAGCAGGAGGGGACGGGGCTTCCTGCGGGCACCGCGTCCGGCAGTGGCTTTGCTCGAGCCGTTGGGAAGGGCCAGGCGTTCCTACGAGGAGCAGGAGTTTTTCTCCCCAAAAAAGTGCAGTTTAGACATAAAGAGATGCCAGACTGCCTTGCCTGCTGCTGGAAGACACCAGCACTTCTCCCAGCACGTTGTTCCCAGCAGTTGCCCACGGAAGAGATGAGGCACAGAACCGGCCAGAGCTGATGCGTGGCACCGCGGGTGCCTGTGATTAAAGCACCCGGAGGACAAAGGCTCGCGGCGGCTCAGAGCCTGAACTTCAGAACCTCAACGGACAAACACGGTGTTACAGCCCAGCACAACGCAGACCCTGCCTTCCCACCAACCGTGAGGGAATTTACCGGCCTAAGAAGCCCAGGCTGGCCACACGGACTCGCTCGCTTCCAGCCTGACTCCTTGCAGGACTCATTTCTGCACAGGAACGTGCACCCTTACGGACACCCATGAGGACAGGAGGACAGGCGCTCGTCCCCAGCGCGCGCTCGTCAGCGGCCGCAGCACAGCCGCAGCTCTCCAGGCCGGCATCATGCAGAGGAGCGCTGAAATCCGGAGCCAGCAGCGCCGCGTTCAGTCGGCCGCCCCACGCACCGCCACCGAAAGGACATCGAGCGGGTGCCCATGGCCGTGCCTGGGGCGAGCTGGGCGCCGCAGGGCAGCTGCTGCACGGGTCGGCGAGGTGGAAGCACCCGCTGCCCCCCGACAGCACGGCTGGATTTCATCCCGGGCTGCGTCTGTGTTAGCATGGGGGTTGTTGGTCCCAAATAAATAAAAATTTTTAATTGAAAAAAATCCCCCAAGCCCTAACTTCAGAAGCATCTGTGCTGAGCCCAACCAACACCTGAGCGCCCAGCACCAGCCTGGATGCGGGCTTTGAACTCTAACATTTTTCTTCTAAAGCTCAGTGGAGAAACAGGGGTGCTGGTTATTTGGAGCCTTATGGACTCCTCAGCTACGAGGCCAGCAAAAGCACTCGCACCGGTCGCTACACGGACACCCGGGGCCTTTCACCCCAGCGTTCGCACCAGCGCAGAACAACACCGGGTGCGCCTGCAAGCCCCGAAATCCTGACCAGCCCAGGAAGCACCGGCAGAAGGCCGCGGCACAGCTGCACGCAGGATCAGGTCGGTGCAGATGGACGCGAGCTCGCAGCAGGACGTGGACAAACAAACCCCACCGCCGCTGTGACTGCAGGGAACGAGAGACGCGTCCCTCCAGGTGGTCAGCAGGAAATGGGAGCTATAAATATTTCTGGAAGTAAGTACAAACACCATCAACACTGGGTTCTCAGGAAGTGTTTCATGTCTTCGTATAAAGCAAACACTGCAAAACAGACAATACAGAATTTAAAAGTGTACCCTCTAAGATCTGCAAAATATTCATAAATATCAGTTTAAAATGCTATGATTTGTTTACTTGCATCACAGAAATAGCGCAAGACAAGCTCTTTAAAGCTGCCTTACAAACAAAGGAAGGAGGTCACCACGTGCTTCGCCGAGGACGGAGCTCTGGCTGTGTTCAGACCTGGAGCTCAGTGTCCCCGGTCCACCAGCACATGCTGGCCAGACCCTCCACAACTGCTTGTGGCCACAAGAAATTGAGTAATTAAAACCAAGACAGAAAACAGATTGCAATTATTAGAGGGTAAACGATGCATTCTGGAAATAGTTTTTAAGCTAGGAAAGGTGGGGAATCAACAGTTGCCATCCTAAATTAAGGACTACATATGCAGCTGGCACGTTTTGCCAGCTTACATCCCTAGCCAACCTGTGCCGACGTAATTCAGAGCTTAACCTCCAGAGCTATAAAGGAGTGTTTTGCAGTTCTGAAATGAAAGCAGCAAAACATCGGTGCAAATTCACTCCAACAGCTTAAACCCTGGCGGGCCAGAGGTGCCCTGCGAGGTGCTCCAGGCCCCCAGCTGCTGGTTCCCCCCAGACGCACAGCGCTGCCAGCGGCATTTACGCCGCTCCTGTCTGCTGGGGTCCACACGGGGGAGATGAGCAAGGCCGGCACGGAGCCACTGCAGCGAGGCAGGACGCACAGCAGGCCTGGCGCGTCACCCACCGCTCGGAGCTACTGAAAGAAGGCTGGGCGTAACAAACAAACCAGAAAATGGGGAATACATCCTGCATCTGCTTCGCAGGAAAACCTCAGCAAAGCTTTGAAGCGACTTCTTACAAACACTGTCAATACGTGCTAACACCTCGCCTCTGGTTCTGTTCATTTTGGAACAACAACAACAACAAAAAAATCTAGTGCTGCCACAGGGCTAAAGTAACTGAAACATCACCGACACGCTCCGAGTGCTCCGTCAGCCCTCCTTCCCAGCGCAGGGCGCAAGGAAAGCAGAAGCTGAGGCAGGCTGGTGCCCTACCAGAGGCTCCGAGAATGCGACGCTGCAGAGCTAAGTCACAAAGTGACAGTGAAACAGGAGGCTCTCCAGCACACGATGGAGCCAGAAGTTGTTTATACACACGCAGCCCAGACTGAGGGAATTTTCCTTCCAGCCCGCACTTATACAGCAAGTTGTTTTTTTTTTTTTTTTATCCCATCCAGCTTAATCAGCGCGAAGTCTCCAAGGAAAATGGCTGGCTGCCGAACAAAGCCGCTGCCGCGCCGAGCTCCGTCACTGCGTCCCGTGCCGGGGCACCGGGAGCCGCACAGGCGGGCAGCAGCAGCGGCACCGCCAGCGCCCGGCCTGGCTCCGGCCCAGGGCTGGGCTCCGGCCGTGACTAAGCAGCACGGGGAGGTACGAAGCAGACCCCAGCCGGCAAGGCTGATTATGGGCTTAATATCACTAAAAATAGCTCAATGTGCAATTTACTCGGCATACAGCGTCGGATCGCTTCTTCCTCATCTGCTTGTTCAGAAAAGCGCTGATTTCTGCGGGCAACGAGGAGGAGATGGGGTACAGAGGAGTTCTCTTCCCGCACAGCCTGGCTGCATCTGCATTCAGGAGCAAAGTCAGAAGAATTTAATGGCTGAGGTTTTTTATTTTTGAACTGGCAATGCTAGAAGCATGACACTGAACAAAAAATTAGCAGAGCCCTATGGAAACCAGCCCCGTGACGGAGCTGCCCGCTTCACCCCTCCGACACAGCAGCACCAACAGCCCCAGAGAAGGATCGCACGGGGTGACCAGCGAGCACGCGCGGTCACGGCGCTGCGTTGAGAGGTAAAACTCTCAAGTCAGACGTGCAGAGCAGGTGAAGAACTGGAGTGCCACATCTGGTACAAGAAACACCATTCCAGCTGGAAATACCCCGGGCTGTATCCTGTTTTTGTAAAGCCAGAGGCTGCCGTTGGATACCAAAGGGCACATTCACGCGCTTTTTGCTCATCTGTTTTGTTCTGCTGTCCCAGCCTTGGCTCCGAGACAGCTTTCCACACAAAGCAGCCCGGGCCTACACCTCCAGGCTCGCTGCGCGTTGAGTCCCAGGCCGAAGGGCACCTCCCCGAGCCGTCCCGGGGCGGCGGTCTCTCAGCAGCTCGGTGGCAGGCGGGAGCTCGCAGCTCACGGGCTCTGTCCCCCCCAGAAGCTGTGTCTGGAGCTGAATGAAAAACGCTGGAAACGTCAGAGGCAGCGAGCACAGCCGAGAGCTGCGGAGGTCAGAGACAGCCGGCATCTTGTCTGAGATAGATGGGGAAACGGAGAGAAGCAAAAATACCACAGATGCTGTCATCAAATGTGGTTTGGGGCGTCCACTTTTTTTTTTTTTAGCTCCATTAAAAACCTCAACATCCTACAAGTGGTCATCTGGGTATTTTATGACCTGTGACATATATTTGATTTAAAACGATGCTACTTTCTCACACACACCCTTTACAGCTTTAAATATAGACCGCTGACCATAAAAAAACAACATCCAAGACCAACAAAGGAGGGTACAAATAAGACAAAGACTTCCTGACGTTGCGGGGACACAGCTACAGCCAGGAACTGTGCTATAAGACATCCCGGATCACTGCTTTTTTTTTTTTTTTCTTTAGCCATTTTGGAAGCTTATTTTAGCAGGTGAGCAGTTTGCCACAAACACCCATTGAATGGATTTTTTTCTTTGAAAAGCAAAAAGCAGAGACACACTCAAGTATTTCAGGCCAGAAGCGAGTCCCCTAGCTCCCCACACACATACCAAAGCTCGTCACGATTCAAATAAGCTTATTTGATAAACAAATTGCTTACAGCCCTGCCTCCCTCCAAAGCCTTTTGTTCCGCACCGGGGCGGTGAGCCCCAGCCCGGCTTTGTGCGCGGCTGCTGCCTGCGAGACGACACAACCGGCTCGCGCAGCGCGGACGAGGCCAGGCCGCGGCACAGCCCCACCTGACCGCGACGTGCGTCGGGCTGGCGCTCGTCACGGCGTGACTCAAAGGAAATCCACGGCGAGGTAACCCAGCCATGCAAACAGTAATTACCTGCTCCGTCCCAGGCCCCAATTAATGCTGGTACCCAAAACGAAGCGAGGCATACCCTGGCACGCAGGCCAACCCTCCTGCCTGCCGGGCGAGCTGCGACGCAAGGCGCGGGCACGGCCCAAGCCAACGCCTCTCCTGGGGGTCCCGGCCCCCAGGGACGCCCCGGGCAGCGCCCCGCAGGCCCCTGCAGGCCCCGGGGACGGCGCTGCTCACTGTGTGAGGGGCAGCCGGAGCTGGGGGAGGAAGCACAGGGTTTGGTGCTTCTGCTGAAGGGACGCTTCCACCACTGCCCGACCTGTGAGCGCCATTCCTTGCGGAAGAAGCAGCAGGAAGAGAGCCGACCCCTTTTGGGAGAAAGAACAGCCAAGAGCATCCGCGACGCACAAGCCGGGTCTCTCAGGTGACACAGGCTAAGGTCAAACACACGTTTATTTAATCCACCGCTCCTAAAGCTCGTGCTCTACCCGATTACAGCAGGGATGCGCCCATGGCCGCCCAGCACAAAGCCCGCAAGGTGAGGGAGCCGGGAGACCAAAACCTGCCGCAGCCCCATTTAACGAAAGGGTGCAAACGGAAAGCAATCAGAACTGGTTTCCAAAAATGCCTTTTCTTTATCAGTCAATTTCCCAATTAGCTCGTTCCCCCATACTGTGCCTTCTGACTTCTGGCAGCGTGCCTACATAGCACCTCGCACTGCAGAAGACACACGTAGAGTGCAAAGGAGGAATTCCGAGCAGCTGAGGCCCCCCCGCGACCCCCTCCTCCAGCAAACCCCACGCTCCCGTTCAGTCCCTCCCGGTCTCCCTGCAGCCTGCCTCAGGTATTTTTAGCTCAACAAATCTGACTTCTGGTCCCAAACCCAGCCGAGCTCCTCCCTCCCCTGCTGGAGCAGGAGCTCAGCTGCAGGTGAAGCAGGTTACAGTCGGCCTCTCATTACCTCAACTGTTGAACAACCACTTTGCAGACAATAAAGTAACACTCTGTCTCTGCCAAAAAGGTCACTGTCTTCAGAAATGCTGGCTTGAAACAGTAAGTGCGGCATAAGATAACACCAAAATAAACAGAGAACTGGAACGGGGAGCGAACAAGGGAAAGGAAAAGCCATCAGTGCTGACACCCCCCCGCCCCAGTTCTGTATTTTGGGCACTGACCACATTTCTCGCGAGCCATGTCACAAGATACCTGCCAAAAGAAAGCGGTTTTGGTTCGAGCACACCGCATCGCATCCTCACCGCGCTATGTCAGCAGCCTTCTCTTTTCCCTTGCCACACGAAGTGAAACACCCCGGTAAGCGTAACGTTGGCTTTGGCAAGGCTCTGCTCCAACAGCAAGCAGAGAGCGCGGGCTGCAAAGAGTTACCCCGCTCCCTGCCGCCCTGTTTGTGTCCCTCTGTTTACACAACCTCCACGGCTTGAAATAACAAAGCCCTGACCTGAGCTCAGGGGCAGCCGCGCAGAGTGAACAAAGGCAACCCCAAAGAGGATCCGCTCTGCGTCGCAAAGCCAAGCCATCCCGAAACACGGAAATGTTAGGAGCCAGGACCCACACAGATTCAGAAGTGGGATTAGGGTAATCGAGATCATTCGTTCAGCTTTCTGAACGCACACAGCATTATTGGAAGGCAACTTGATTTTGAAGCATTTCAAGTTTCCCATTCTTACCTCATTTCGTGGCAGATCTAAATCCAAGCAAGGCCTAGGAACTACGCAGGCCACTGGCACACTTCAGAGGAGTCAGAATCCCCTCACATTCAGCACCCTAAATCCCAGGAGAAAGACGCTGTGAAATGCACTGAACGGATGCACTTGTCCCATGAAGGTGTTTGCAAGGCTCCCCCCCACACTCGTTCCTCAGACACGTCCCTGGTGTTCGCCAGTTTTATTTTTTTAATAGGATAAACCGCCCCATAAAGAAACGCTTTACAGCCCAAATCAGCTCCTGCTAATTGGAGGTTTCGAAGGCTCCCGGAGGAAGCTGGAAAGGCTGGCACTTTTTGTTGTTTTGCTTTCGTTTAAGGATGTAGTGGAGACTGCACGTATTGCTCACAGCCTGGAAAAAAACAACTGTAATTACTTAAGCCTGACAACGTGGCTCAATGGAACACAAGGCTCTGCGGAGCAGAAGCTCCCTGCACGGGCACAGCTCAAAAGCCAAGAACCCGGCCGTGCCGAGAACATCTGCAGCCCGGCCCGCGGTTGGTCTAGCACCGAAGGAGCCCCTGTTTGGGGCAGAGCACTGCTCCCGACCTCATGCAGGTACTCTCGTGCTGGACCAGCTCTTTCAGCTCCGTGTGTCATTTACGTAACCGTGAACACTCCTGGCCACATCCACTGCACTGCGAGAAGCGGCACCTCGTTCATTTTTTGGCGAGGATTTAGTGAGAGGAGCAAGCTAGGGAGGGCGAGCGCGACACACCGGGGCTCCAGGCGCGTCCGAGGCCAGAGGCGTGCGGGCGGAACAGACGAGAGCAGCGACGGGCAGCAGGGCTGCGGCAGGCGAACAAAGCCCCGGGGAGAGGCAAGCCGACCGAGGGGCTCGGGGAGCAGCACCCCCTCCTCTTCTCTCGTCCGGCGTCACGTGCTGGGGGCTACGGGAAGCACAGAAACCCCAGGCGCACGTCAGGGCTGCGATGTGCCAGGGCACGCTCCAGATTAAACCAACACCACAGAAAATTAGGAGTCAATCTGGGCAATGTTTTCCTTTTTGTTTGCTTTGCTACAGTAAGTGGTTATTTTCTCTGTGGCGGCCACACCTCCTGTGAAGGGACTTATTTAGAATAGGCTCTTGTTTGGCTGGGCACGCCAGAGTTCATTCTTTCATTTAAAGCAGAGTCCCCATTCCTCCTGGAACAGCTGGCCACACCTAACACCAGAAATCCATATGCAAGGCAAAGTTAAGCAGCTTAGCGCGTATTCCATTACCATACTTTATTACTACGGTAAGAAGAAGTGATTATTAAAGCCACTCTCGATTGGATTTTGGAATTCCCCAACAACAATAGTTCAGGAATCCGTTTATGTAGCTTAACAGAAGACAATAAACTAAGTCAGAAGGACTGGCCCGGACTCCCCCTCAGCAAGCCCCGTGCTGTTTAACGCCCCAAAGAGCCGCAGCACACGAGGCGTGCAGCCTCCCGGCCGGCCTTCAGCACTGCGCGGCCTCCGCTGAGCTCCCGCCGTGCATCGGCTTCGAACAGCAGCCTCCAGTCCCAACGTATTTTCGCATAACTGTCCTTATGTCACATTAAAAACGAGCTCTCGCACCAAAAGGCGCGTCCGCGTCAACGAGCAGAACTTTTACTTCTAAAGTAGAAACACTGCAACCTTGTCTGGGAGGCGTGACTGAGCTTCTAGCCACAGGTCCCCTCCGAAAAATGAGCAGTTGGGAGCGAAGAGGCGAGTGCCTGGGAAGCTTTTCAGACCAGAACAGGGCACCTGCAAACCGTGCGCTTAAAGCAAAGGAGTCCCAAGCTCGTCCCTCCAGGACACGTAGGTGAGTGGGTCAGAGGCGATCAGCGCTAGGGCCGAGAAAACCCCGCTCCCAACTCCCTGACCAGAACACACCCGAGAAACAGGGGAACGATCAGAGGTACTGCTTGTAGCTCGCAGTGAGCAAGCTTTTCTGCGATACACTGCCTCTTCCTGTGCAAATATGGAATAAAAAGCCAAACCAAAACAACACGAGAAGGGTGGATTTTTGCATGCTATATATAATTTAGACCTCACATCAGTATTTGAGCATTTTGCTTATTTTCCAGTCATTCATTGTGACGAGAGGAAGGTAACATACAATTCCAGCAAGAAAAAAAAGAAATCCCTCCCCAGCAACCCAAAACAAACCAGCAAAACTTCCCCACCAGCAAAACTTCCCCACTCTGCTTTTGCAGCGGACGGGGGCAGCCCTGTTTCGGCACGGGCCTGACCAGAAGCTCCCCCGCTGCAGGAACGGATCGGACCGCTTGAACACGAGGGATAAGGAAGCACAAGAGGTCCTGGCGCTACCAGACGTCTCCCCGTTGCAGACCGCTGCCGGCGCGTGCGTTACTCCTCGCCCCGCGAGCC
>VXAA01004335.1:38827-56629 GCA_013399115.1 Anseranas semipalmata
GGGGGGGGCGTCCCCGGCCCCGCCGCTCCCTTCCGGGAGGAGCGGGAGGGGGGGCCGCTGGCGCCGGCCAATCAGGGGCCGCGCTGGCGCTGCGTCACAGTGATGTCATTGCCGCGGGAAAATCGAGCGTGGCGGGGAAGGGGCCCCCGGCGGCGCCGCCCCCAGAGCCGAGGCCTCCTTGTACCAAAGAGATTTATTCGCATGTAAATAAACAGGTTCTCTGCAATATTTCCAAAAAAGTTGAAAGTACACTCTACATCAAAAGGAATGGAAAAGTAGCCAGAGTTATTTACACGGTTGCCCACAAAAAAAGCAAATTTCAAGCCGCGTATTTACATAACGACCACGTAGGAAAGAACCACTTTCTTTTAATCTCAATGTACGCTTCTCCACCTGAGATTAAAAGGTTTGGCTTTTATTTTGTTTACACATTTATCTTTCCAATACTGAAAGATGTAAAATATTGTAGAGAATAAGCAAAAATATTTTAAAAATAAAACATTTGTAAGAGACCAAGCGTTTACACGTAGAATGTCTGTGTTGTAGTGACGGGTGTACCTCATCTCTAATCAACGCAATAGAAGCATCATGCAGCTGTTGCCTGGCTCTGGAATCTCTCTCTCACATGATACAAAACGCAGGGTGTACAAAGGGAAAGGGTACAGTGCATCAAAACGGATCCAAAAGCTTTTAACCTGCTACGACCACAGCTCAGGACTCGGTTTCTCTTGCAGCACTCGGCGTCGCAGAGGCTGAGAGAGGAGGAGACTTTGTTCCCTGTATTTCTGCAGGTGTTCGTGACGCCCGCCTTTCACAGGAGAAGTTTAGAATATTGAACTTTGGTCTTGGGCAAGCAGAGAAGGAAATGTGTTCAGCTCTTTCATTTAAAATGCATCTCTGTGTCAATTATCAAGCTGAACAGTATTTCCTTTTAACTTTTACTGCGTTGCATGTCGGTAAAACATTACTCCGATCAACAAGTCCAGCAAACTGTTCCGTGAAATCCCCAGCCCTGATTCGACTTCTAAGAGTGCTTCTTTTGACGGCTGTTTATCCCTTCACACAGCCCACGACAGATCAAAGGGCTTTTTTAAAACAAAGCAACTTAAACAATGAGAGGGGCGCAATGAAAGCGGATGACAACCTGCTGGAGTCTGAACAGGTATTATCTCCCAGATGCAGCCGCTGTAGCAGGGTCTCAAGATAAAGTCATCTGGTGCTGTATTTCTTATATCCTCTTCAGAGACACCCCACAGTCATACGATTCTGATGCTGCGTAAGATAATGTCATTTGCTCCAGGTTTAGACTTCATTTACTACTTTTCTATCATCTCAGCACATGAGGATGGGAGCACTGGGGAGGGGGAAGCTACGGTACGCAGACCACAAGGAGCAAAGGATGACTGTTGGAAAATGCAAGAAGGGACAGCTCTCCGGTTTGGGGTGGCTTTGGAGAAATTCAGGGCTCCTGCATCCTACAGGAACCTGGGAATTAAGCTGAAGGCAGGAGGAACTGGTGAAAAATCCCTACAATTAACTGAATAGTTGCCACCCTACTGAAAAGACATCTGCCTTGCTATGGCTTTGAATGAGCCAGAAAAGAAACTGCTTGCCTGGAATATCATTGGGGTCGGACTGTAAGCAGTACTGGAAATCTCTGTGGTTTAAAAGAAACTTAAATCCTTGACATGTTTTCGGGCTGCGTCCCCAAATGCGAAGTATAATCTCATTCCCGCGAGTGAAATCCTGGCCTCCAGGAGTCAATGGCAAAATCCAGTGGGAGCAGGATTCTGCCCAGTACAAAATTCGAAAGGAGATGTGTTCACAGAACTCTCGATTTCCCACATTTCTTCTTCAGCAAGCCAGATTTAACTGCTTTTAAAAATAAAACACTCTCCTGAGACTCTTTTCCTTTCAGGGACCACAAGATAAGACCACAGAGGATGCCTTAGTCATGCTCTTAATTCCAGCCAAAAGGGGAAAATCCATCATTTAAGGAAATCTCTGCTTCTGCTGCAATTGTTATCCAGATGAACCAGTTAGGGTCTGTTTTTCCAGCAGTGTAAGTGCTAACACGAGGACATGACTGACTCACACTGCTGGGCTAACACCTCCCAGAGAGAGAAGGGAATGCTTGTGTGCATTACCAGAATTACTATTTGAGAAGTCTGCTGCAAGTTAAAAGAAAAAAAAAAAAAAAACAAAACAAAAAAAGAAACCTTAAGTGCTTCAGCAACAGAAACAGGTTGAGAAAACAAGGCCCATTTTTTAACCATGAACGCACACTAGCTGTTCTACCGCCGTTAACGGAAGTAGTCATCGAGGATAAATTAAGCATAGCTCTGAAGCGTTCACAGGACTGAGGCGTGCGTGCGACTTACAGTCTCTCTCTTTACAAATGCAGCACCAGGGGGTTCTGGGGAAGTTCTGTTTGCTTGGTTTACAAGGAAGCAATGCTCAGATTAAGACAGTGGAGTTCCTTTGAAATTTAGATTTGTCCCAATGCCAGAATTTTACCAACTTCACCAAAGCTACAGTGGCTGCACGTGTGCAGAGCTTTCCAAATCCACAGGCTCTATCCAAATTCCCAAGTCCCTTTGGACTCTGATTCGTACAATTACAACAGAGATTGCATGAAAACAAGCAGCATAATGCATTCAGATATGGACATAAATAAATAGCTAAAATAAAAGGGAAGTAAAAAATTAGACAGCAATCCTTCATCACTTTGACCTGGAATAAAACGCCGATAACCATCGGAACACAGTGCCCGATCCTGCGGCCCATACCAGAGGAAGACAAAATTCCTCAGCACTGCTCTGAATCAGGCAGAGAATGAAGAAATGCCACAAAAATAAAATAATTAAAAAGCACTCCTTTTGTTTTCCTCCAACCACCTTTTTAAAAAGAATAAAACCCAAACCTAAAACACGCCCTAAAATAATTAGCTTAAAACTTCCTAAAAGCAAAAGCAACTTTGTCTGAATGGGAAGAGGGGCAGAGGAACTCAGATTCTCCCAGAATAGCCTATGTTTCTGTTTGCACCAGTTTGAGGTCCGCTCCCACGCTTACACACATACTTAGCTTTATACCCATTAACTCTAATGGGCCTATTAATACTTATAAATTAAGAATGAGTGTAAGTGTCCGTAGGATGAAGGCCACAGTCAGGAACCTGGCTTGCAGAATGAGCTGCTGGCACTCACATGTGTTCTGTGTGGACTTTGGAGATCCTTGGAAATACTTTTTTTCTCTTAAAACACACCTCGTAAAGATCAGCATGGCAGGTTTGCAACGAACGGTTCCTTTCTTTCCATCTCTAGAACCTGCGGGTCCTGCATACAGCTCATCTTTCAAAGACACTAAGAACATTAATTGCCAATTAGAGCAACATCCATGAGATCATCATCTTCTTCCCCGATCAAAAACTCAGGGCTAGCCCGGGATGGTCGCTCGGCCGAAAGGATAGCACTGGTTGTCATGGAGAGAGACTGGTCAGCTGAAATTGGGGATTTCGACCAGCTCTCTGGCTTGATGCTGTGAGATTTCTTCTTGTCTCTGTCTTTGTCCCGATCCCGATCTCTGTCCCGGTCTTTGTCTTTCACCTTTTTCTTCTCTTTTTTGTGCTTCTTATGTTTTTCTGAGCTATACTCGGGCAATGGCCTAATGCCATCATCAGAGCTGGGGCTGTTCTGATAGGATTTCTCTGCTATGGAAGAGCCCGACTCACTCTCACTGTCTATGTTTTGGGGAGTGTATGCTGGTGACTTACTGTGGCTGGGAGAGCAGCGTTCATGTTTTGGAGTAGATCCACTGATTAGAGGGGATCCATAGCTTTTGGAAGAAGCCATCTGAGGCCTTAAGCCATCCCCACCTCCTTCCCCAGGTTTCTGCAAAGTTACTTTGGCTTTAATACTAGGGGAACCACCATCATGCTTGCTGATGATAATTTTGGCCACTCCAGTGCTTCCAACGTTTTTGGAATCTGAAGTCTTCTTGGAAGAGTCAACAGATCCTCCAGAAACAGAGACTTTAGATTTCTCTTTGTCACTCTTCTCACGCTTGCCCTGGAACTCACCCCCAGACATATTGTGTTTGGAGGACATAGTATGGCTTGAGGAATTGGAACTTGGCCCCATTTGTCCATCCATTGGGTCATCTCCACCAGGCCCGCTAGTGACAACCCCATGTTTAAGTTTGTCTATGACTGCAGTCAGAGATGGCTTCTTATTTCTGCTAGGAGACTTGCCTTTGGAACTTCCATGCTGGTTTTGAGATGAAGACATGGAAGACCCACTAGATGAAAAGGAAGATGAAGATGCCGTGGAAGAATTTGATGAAGGAGGTGGTTTTTGTGACATAGACCCAGAGGATCCCATTCCTGAAGATGACTTCATACTTGAACTTGATCCAGTCCCAGACATATGAGAGCCTCCAGAACCTGAACTGATAGGTGACTTTGCTTTAGATGACGGGGGAGTACCTGGAACGGGTTTCATAGGAGAAGCAAGCTTGTCAGAACCCCCTGAAGGTCTAGAGTGAGATGGAGAGATGTTTGGTTTACTCATGGAAGGGTTCATAAGTGATGATGGCTTTCCTTGAGGTTTCATCTTGGTACTTCCAGAACCGCTGCTGAGGCCGTGTTTGGTGATGGGGGAGGATCCAGGCTTTCCCACCGACTGAGCCGAGCTTTTGGACTGACCTGAACTTGAGCCACCCTGGCTTGAGTAGAGGCTGCTGCTCATCTTTGAGCCAGAAGACCCTTCTGATTTGCTGCTTTTAATTTTGCCTGAGGTTGAAGAGGAGGAGGAAGAGGAGGAGGAGGAAGAATGGCTATGATGGCTTTTGCTGCTGGAGGAGGTGACAGAGCCACTACTTGTATACTGGCCATGTGAAGACGGCTTGCCAACAGTCACTGTTCCTTTGGGGATCTGAATTGTGATTTTTGGAATAGGAGGAGTAGCTACACCGGGAGGAGTCTGAGATCTGCCTGAACTGCCAGGAGATTTGGACCCACCAGTGCTTGCTGGCGGTGTGAAAGGCCTGTTGGAGGAACTGTGAGACGGAGATTTCCCGTCTGTCTCCTGCTTCTTCCGCTTTGGGAGTTTCTCTTTACTTTTGCCATCACTGGATGGCGTCCGGCTGCGCTTCCCTGGCTTCCCATCTATTCCAGGACCTGCCAGGTTACTTCCAGAACCATTGCCTTCCTTTACCCGTTTCTGAGACTTTTCTTTTCCTAAATCCCCTGTATTCAGTAAGGGGCTCTGACCTCCACTGTGATGCTCCATGATGTCAGAGGACCCCAGCGCTTTGCTTGCAGCTGCAATAATACTAAAATCTACTGTATCAGACTGATTGCTTCCCTTAAATTTATTTTCCCCCCCATCACTCCCCAACACTTGTACCCCCAAAGTACTTAGAGCCTGGGATGCATAGCCCTTGAAATCATCCGTGTCTCCACTCTGACTACTCTCATCAAAGTACTCCTCCCCAAAGCCACTTTGGCTCTGACTGTTCAGCAAGTCAGGATTGAAATCTACCCCATCTGGAAAAAAATGGTTTGAAGAATCACTGTTGGGGCTCACAGCAGCATCTGCTATCAGGTCTGCTGGATCTGTGTACGGGTTCTCGCTATTGTTCGTCTGAAAAACATCTGGGTCAAAGAGGGCACTTTGTGAATGTCCTGAACTAGAAGAGTCTCTTACTGGAGTACCAATGGGTGGACAGTCCTCATTAGTGGTGGGTAGCTTGGAAGCCTCCTCTGCTATATCCGAAAGGATATCAGTAACATCGGCTCCAATGCTGTCCGAACTAGAAAGTCGAACCATTCTCTGAATACTGGGCTGCGAGTGAGGTATAGGCTGTGGGTATGTAGTAGGAGGAGTGCTGCATTGGCTGGGTGCTGGAGTAATATGAGGGGTGTCCAGGGTATCTGCAGTCATGTTGACATCAAAAATGGGATTCTGGGAGTCAACATCCATTGAAAAGAGCTCCCTCTGGAAATCATCCTCAGTCTGGTGCTTGGGCTTGTCGGCTGGCATGCGGGATTTTTTTTTCTTTTGCTTATTCCCCCCAGGGCCCATTTCCATTCTGGGAGAGCCAGAGGAAGAGTTCTGCCTTTCGAGAGGGCTGCTCCCATACAGAGTGGAGAAATCCTGAGGGGGATTCTCTTTAAGAAGGTTCATGAGCATGGGGTGGTTCTTGGTGTTGCCTGCTGGTGAGGATACTGGTGGTGGTGTGTGATGGGGAGGGGTTGGACTTGAGCCAATGGTAGACCCCACATTCCCTGTGATCTGCAACAAACTAGTGAGAATAGGGTTCTGAGACACTTTGCTGAAGTCCTCCCCATGGCCCACCGAGTCATGCCTCTCTTTCATGCTTATGCTCATGTTAAACAAAGTAGTGATGGGCCCCCCAGGAAAAGTGTTTGTTGGGGTAGTGGTACCACTCATTGGGTTGCTGCCTGTGGTCATGCCATACCCTGGGCTGCTGGCTGGGGGAAGATTTTTCTTCACCATATCTTCTACTGTCTCTGCAATGAGGGACAAGGCTGGTGTGTCTGCTTGAATCGTTTCTGCTTTTCTACGAATTGCTCTCATGGTCACGGGAATGGACATACACCTGCAAGACACAAGACAAAGGGTTTAGCATGCATCTTGCTGCCCTACAGCGATGTTCACTGAAGTGGTTTTAACAACTTCATCAGATTTAAGGCAAGCAGTAAGGCTCGTGGGCACAAGAGAGCAACAGGTCCAGCCACTGTAAATGCCCTGCTGCTCTGTTTTTATTTATACTTATCCCATCACGCTTATCCAGCCATGAGACAACCGTGCCTCTGTACGGTGCCTTGCAATCACAAATGCAGGGAGAATTAATCAATCAATTAACTCTAATAATTAATAGCTGACAGATGATGATCTTGTAGTTAAAGCACAGGATGCAACCTGGGTTATTACTCTGATTCCGCTAGGGAACACCTTTGTCTAAGCTTGGCAAGCCTTACTTCCTGCAATCTTGTAAAAATCAATGATAATGTCACATTCTACTCAAGGTCAACAAGCCTATCATGTTCTGAAATAAAAATAGCTATTCTCACTCAAGAGGTCTATGCTGTGCACTGTTAACATTCTGCTGTGTTCTGAATGCCTCCATGGTGGCTGGGGTGGAGGAGCCTTGATAAAAGGCCTGTGTAAATGACAACCTGCAGGGGAGCTCTTTCACATTTTACAAGACTTCGAAAGCAACCAACTACAGGAGAAAGCATAAATAGGTAGGCACCTCAGACATACACCCAAAAATAAGTAGCTAAGGTTCAACATTTGGAATGGAATTTTCAATAGGGCTCCAGGTTTGCCTCTCTTCCAAACAACCGCTAGCAGAACTCACCCACAGACAGAACGGCTCCAAACACCACTAGGAGAAATATGAGATAGACACAGAGTTCATCTATAAGATTCAGAGTGCAATGAACAGAGGTATGCCATACTAAAGCCATGGCACTCATCAATATGTTCTTAAACATTAAATCTCTCTTCTCAGTTACAACTCATAAAACAGAGAGGAGAGTGAACCTGAGAGCCTGGTCCCACAGGCATGGCACCACACCGACTCCGAAGGTCTGAACCACCTCTCTGGTTCTGACGCTGCTCTGCCGAGTAACCACAAATGTGCCGTTCAATCTGCCTGCACCTCGGTTCATCCCGGCTATGAAATGGGGATAATGACACTTACTCTTTTGGAAAATGCTCTGGATAGAAATCACTTATCCTGATCGTTACACAGAAATCCTGGAAATATGGGAAAACGATTCATTTCTAGCTATTCAACCACTAATTTTAGCTGCTTCTGGGTTATTTTTGGAGCCTGTTTTTGCATTGTTGGTTCTCCTCCTCAAAACTGAATTTTCTGAAATACGAAAAACTTGGTGGGATGCTATCAAAGACATTTACAAATAATTGCACTTGCAAGCTACTGCATATTGGCTTGTAAACATCACTGTAAGCAACACTGAATGGCAGAACAAAACTATCCGGCTTACCTTTGAACAACTTTGGCAATGAAATCATCCGTACAGATAAGAGCATCGGATAGCCCTTTGTACAGCTTACAGTTCACATGAGTAGAGTCTTGCACATCCATTACCACTGAAAGAGAGAAGGCATTTAGAAGAGATCAAAATTCTCGTTACAGTGGAAGAAAACCCTGCCATCCTTCCTCTAAATACATCACACTTTTAGTGACTCCACTTACCACACACTAGGGAGTCATTCACAGGATGCTGAAAGGATACACTGAAACAGGAGTCAGAGAGAGGACAAACTTCAAACTGCAGGATCCCAGGAGAATCTGAAAGACATGGGAACTATTAAATTAGGGAACACGGGAGATGAACCAGAGGCACCAGCTCAATACACCCATATAGAAGAAAAAAGACATAGGAAAGCAGCATGGGCCTCTTTGCTTATTCCTACACCTGGGAAAATTACCCACAGTTCCTTATTATCCACACACTATATTCCATTTGACGCGGTACCCACCTTCTTTTAAAACTGTTCGCTTGACACAGCTGCCAATTAGTGTGTTGTACGCCACCTGATGTCTGATCAAATTAAGGATGAGAGGAACCCGTCCAGGGTGCTGGAAGGCGATTTTACTAATCAGTGTTCCTTGAAGGCTTCTTCCATCTGGGAGAGGAGCATCCTTGTTCAGAAAGTAACAGTGCTGCTGTCCTGGAAGAGCCTGACAAACAATTTCTGCTTTACTCCAGCCAGTGCTGGGTACAATGCAATAACAGACATCTAAGAAGGAAAGAGAAGGCTCCAGATCTAAGTGATGCCAAGCCACCTTTCTGGCTGAAAATGACCAACAAAGAGTACATCTTCCTTCTACGAAATGGCAAGCAGACCTGAACAAGCAAAACGGGACTTTGGCTCCTCAGAAGTAGTACTGCCAAACGGTATTAATTGTCCCCCACTAAAACAGCTTCATGTGGCATGGCATCCCTTCTGAGGAAAGAGAAATCCTCTGAAGTTAACAGATCTGTCATTGGCTAATTTAAGAACTAGGATTTCTCCCAGAGTGATGCAATTGATTCAGCCATATATTACAGTCCAAAAAAAAGAGGAAGAGACAGAATCTGGCAATACTAAGTCCCATACCTCTGCTGTCATTAATGCAGTCGCACTTTGACAGCAATGGATTTTTCATTACTAAGTCACTTTCCATTTATTATGCATGCAAATAAATAAACATATAAAATCAATTAAAATGAGGATTCAGAATACACTAGGAATATAAGATTACCAGACACTTCCAGATGGTTTACACATGCATGATTTGCACTGATAATAGTGTGCTCAACACAAACTGCATTTTTCAAAACAGCAACCTACACCGCTTTCTCTTTTCCTTGTATTAACTACGAGTTGCTAAACCCCTGCCTTCTCTGTGACAGTTGCAAACATCACAGATGATTTTGATGTCTTCCCACTAGCCCAGTCTAGTCTCTAGAACATTGCTGCAGCTACCTTCAGTGTTCTTCTGACCTGCTATCCAGGAACATCCAACAAACCTTCTGAAGAGCCAACTCACTAAAGCATGTGTCTAAATTTAAAGTCATTTATTGAAGGTTTGATCTGTGTCATTTCACTTTTTTTTTTTAAGTCATCTAGTCCACATGGAGTTTTCTGGTATACAATTTTAGCTAAAGAGAAAGAAAATAATCCCTGCAGCCTCCAGGTGTGCACGCATTGGCTTACACACCAGAGTGACAGAACAGCCTTTGTGTATATCCTTCAGGTCAGAGAACAGGTCAGATGTAAAGACAAATAATTCTGTGGGAGAGCACGTTATGACAAGTCTACATTTAAGACAAAATACTTTATTCTCCTAATTACTGCGGTGACGTCCTTATCGGAATTCTAATGACTGGATAGCACAGTCTTTCCCTATGAATAAATGCTGTACCAATTTCCTTTATCATGCTTGAAGAACAACCAAAACAGATGAAACCCCCCCACACTGCTCATCTACAAGTATAATGCCCTGATTGTAACAACGTACTTACTGCGTAGAAGCGCATATTGTGGTTTAAAGGTACAGGATCAGCCTCCTTAGATAACTCAAACTGTGTGATCAACTCATATAAGGGTACAAATGTTGGTGGTGTGTCGAACAATGGAATACCTGAGGAAACAAAATGGCACAGAATGATAGCACCTGGGAGAGGGAAAGAGATGGGTGGCCAGAGGAGTTACTATCTAGTAAAGGAAACCTCTCCAGTTCTTACCAAAAACAGAGCACAAAACCTTAAGCAACTTTTATAGCACGCTTTAAAAAATAGCAGCAGTTTATTAATAAAACCCTACAGAATATCCATCTCACAGATCTGCAACTCACCTGTGCAGCCCTGAAGTTTCTGAATGAAAGCTCGAGACACTGGAATGGGACGTGGGAATTTCAAGAAGAAACACGCTGGTAAGTCCACACTGTTGGCACTGGTGATTGATGAGAAAGATGGAGTTCTGAAATATCAGGTTAATACAAGATCTTATTAGATGCAGGGCACAACCCTGAGTGCCAGACATACAATTTACTGTTTGCTCATATACAAGCAGATTGTTACACTTTCTTAAAATTAGAAGACACTCCTGAAAAGCATCTTACATGCCTGAAATACACGTTTCTCAGCTTCATATAATGGTATGACATCATGCAGACATCTCCCCACTCTAACTTCAAAAGAGCGCTGAATATTGGATTTGCATCTAAACAAGGCCACTGAGAAAGGCCTGGCCAATAGGTCCTTTGCTTACCCTTTGCTGTCAACTGGATGAGAGCCCATAATCAGTGGTGCAATTGGAAGTTTGTACATTGCCATGGTTCCCTCAACTGTTACTGACACATTCATACCTAAAGATCGAGGAACTGCAAGAGAAGGCAAGAAAAAAAGAACAACATAAACTGATGAAAAAATCCCACAACCTTTATGAACTAAATACCAGTATGATGGAAATACATCACTTCCTCCACATAGCAGTTCTCAGCATTCACTGCTATCCCTCAAAGGACTACAGCCAAACAAGTTAGTTATGCTACCTAACACCATATTTCTCTTACAAGGTTGATCAGTGGCATAATTCCTAAAACATACTTCAAATACATTTGCAAGTCTGTAGCATGTTCTTTACAAAGCAAGCAATAAATGGTTTTGGACAATTTCATCCTTTTCTTTTCCCAGACCAGCCTCAATTTTAACCGGTGCTTGGTTTTGTCATTTTAACAAGAGACAGATCACCATGCACACGCATGAAAAACAACCTTACAGTAAGATGGCAGATGGCAATACACAAGTATTCCCACAATAAAATAAATCTCACGTTAACAATGAAATGCATCCTAAGCACAAAGGGGCTGTCTGCGGACTGTCACCATTGGTAGTAGTTAATTCAAACTCCAAAATAACCATGAGGCTCAAGAAGACGGCCAACTCAGCCAGCGTTTACTCATGTACTGATTAAACCCGTGTCCTCTGTAAGTCAGCCGATGCTTCTCTTGCATTACAGAGCGACAGCAGAGGGGAGCCAGACTGCTGGAATTCTGCTTTCTTCTCTCCATCAAGCAGCAGTAGTACACAGTAGCTTCTAAAGGTGACCTACCGTTGTTCTCATGCAAAATAACGGGGGCTCCAGTGCCGTCTTCAAATAAATCATAGGGAGAGACATAATACTTGAGATTCATAAGGAGACCTGTGGGAGAGAGGCTTATGAACAGTCATCCTGATGACACAAGTTAACCCCATCATTAATAACCCCTGTAACCACGTAATATGTGCACTGTAACACAGCACATGCTGCACAAAGCTCGTAGAGCACCTTGAAAGAGCTGTTCTCTGTTGTCAGAGACACAGACATAGCCATCTACCATAATATTACTGTGTGTAGCTTTGGAAAGGAAAACTGGCTTTCTGGATCATGTGGGACTTACAAATATTCAACCACCTTGTCCCTCTTTGATTAGCATTTTTCTTTATTATCATCAGTTAATTTAAAACTAATATTAATAAAGGTGAACCTTTAGAAAAGAACTTTTTCTTTCTTTTTTAAGTGTTAATCAAAGATACCTCCACTTCTGGGGGTGAGATAGCCAACACTGCCATGAAGAATCTTGTCGAGCGGATTTGCATTGGTGGCTTGCCTGCAAGAGAGGCAATCACAGGTCTGTAACAAGCCAAAATTCATGTGCTGATGGCAGTCTAAGATTTTAACTCAATATACACACTGCTCAGTCACAGAGGTAGCTATCTTAAACTTCACAGTGTTATAGACAAAGCAGAAGCTGCTTTTTATTTCTACAGCATGGATGGTTTATCTCCTGAATCTACAGCAGTAAAAGGTGGTCAAATGTTTCTCCACTTCTGACTGTAAAACAATTGTTACCACTAACCCATCTAATTATGAACATTTTTTTTGGCCTTCCAGACTTTCCTTGAGTTGAATTCTGCAGTTAAAAAGAATACTGGTAAATTCCAGAAAGCTCTGAGCAATTTTTCTCTCTCTCTTTATCAACCTCCTGCTAGCATAGTCCTTCTATAACCTCAGCATTGTACTTCTTAGCAATAATGTCACAATATGTAGGCACTGATGTGACACTTCACGCACATACAGTACTTGGCATGATTATAATCAGTCAACACGACACAGCAATTTTTAAGAAAAAACAAACTAACAACAAAAAAAACAGCAAACCATACAGATGTTCTTACCAATACATCCCTGCCATTTTTGAGAGATCCAGCTCCAAGGACTGTAGAGCCAAGTACATTTTAGTTTTAAGTTTGCTGGGAAAAAAAAAACAACGTAAGAAAAATTAAAAGAAACCATGCAAAGAAATCCAACTCACAGAACTGCTGGCTGACAAGCTGCAGTACTTTCCATCAGACCGAGCATTTAGAAATTTTAACTTTTCATTCTGCATTCCCACTGTGCATTAAATCCTCCTGACCCACTGTGTGCATGCACAAGCCATGGTGATAAAGTCAGCGGGATCACAGGAACAGCAGGAAAAATGAAAATTTAAGCACAAAACTAAAAGCTTGTAGATTTGTTTAATTTTATATACGCGGATGTAAATAAGTACCGTGTATGTTCTATACTTACTTTTCTCCTGGCAACTTATACAGGTTCACAAGTCCCCTTAGATGCTTAGAAAATTCATCAAAATTTTTCTCTCTGAAAGCAAGAGAAAAAGTAACATGCATTCAAATTTGTTGCAGATAAGGCTTTGTTTTTAAAAATTATATTAATACAAATACTAAGTCACTTTAGAATAGACTTTTGCTACATGAAAGCTAAATGACGTGTTCTTTATAATCCAGCTTTAACAATTCTGATGAGTGTTGTGCTGTGGCTTCCAAGATACCACGCATGGCAGTCAGTATCAGAAACATCTGAACCAAAGCCAGAAAATCCCCAGAAGAGGAGAGACTTTGTGGGGAAGGAACAGTTATGAAATGTTCCGTGTTTCCAGGCATAAAATAGCATCAGATCAATACTGCAAAGAGAAGCCTATCAGAAAACGCAACGAACAACTCTTGTTGCTCACCTCAGATGTTGCACCAATTCTGGACAACTCTGAAAAGGAAAGAACATACAGCAATATCAATGTCACATGCGTCAGTTTAAGCGTTTGTGCAGCACAGCAACTGTAAAATATTAGGACAGTGAGATTTTTGAGCTTCAGCTTTAGATGAGAAGCAACAAAATGCTCACAACTACATGTTGCTACGTTCCTAGTTCTGCTTGCCAACCCCCTTTGGAACAAATTCAAGCAATGCTATTTCTTCTTAAATGACTGATTTGGAATAAATTTTTAAAATTGTGACACCATAGGTTGAAAGCCCATGATGTTATACAGAGATATTAAAAAGGGTCTGATTTCGGAAGAGCAGCTGCACCAACGTAAATGGCAAGTTCAAACTCTCACACCTGCGGAGGAGGGAAGTAAAGCCATTTTCTTTCAGGATCTTAACCATAACATTCCATGTTTTAGTATTTTCCATTCACAGATCTAAGTTTTGTAAGATTCGTTTCCCTATCTGTCCTCCAGAAATAAAATCCTCAGGAACACACCAATAACTTCCTCAAATAATTCTTCCAGTCGTAATGTTACTCAAAGAAAAAGAGAGATCATCAGTAAAACGGTCCTCGCACACATACCCTATGCCAACCATCACATTAAACCACAGGAACAGACTACTCCATGGGGCCTTTGACTCTCCACTAGAACAAGCAGCAAAAGTATAATTCTAGGTCTAGCACAACATTCAATGCAACTCGTTTTCTCTGCTCAAACAAAAGGGAGGCAAAACTGCAGTTCCAAAAACGAAAAGGTATTATTCTCGTCTTTCTCAGTAATACATACCACAGGATTTTCTCCATGGTGAGCCACCTTGACATCACATAGCAGCCCTGTAGGATCTAACTGGACTTCCACATAGAACATGTCTGAAGTGATGTAACATTCAGTGCCATTTGCACTAAGGTGAGATCCAAGGCTTACATACAAAACAAAACAAAAATTGCTATGAGATGCACACAAAAAACAATCAAACCAGCAGTGAGATTACGATGTGTACAGATAAACAGGAAATGCCTTCAGCATAAAATAAAGAAGACCTACCCATTCTGTCTAGCTATAGACTCTAAGCGATCTGTCATGGCAGGCAGAGAAGACACTAGATGGAGAAAGCAAAAAACAAGGCTTACTGAAAGCGTTCAACATTTTCTCAGGAATGAGACATCAGCATTAAAAGCAATCTCAACTACTTACTCACTCCTATGTCTGCTCATACCTTAACACGTGCAACTCTCTATATTATCCGTACTCAAAAACCAAGCAGAACAATTTGTATAGAGAAAAACAAATGTTCTCAGAAGTACAGAGAGAGAATGGATTTTCTTCCACAAGTGCAATTCAGGTATGGGCAATAAGAATAAAAATAACACAGGCAATCTTGACTGATACTGACTCATAAGATATAAGCATGCTTATGTAAACGTGAGCACTGTGAACGCAGTGAAATGTGCTAGCAATGACCTTGCTGGCTTCTGTGATGTGGAGCATTTTCACAGTATATCACTGTTAAGCATTTCATAAAGTGCATGCACAGAATGTACCAACCTTTTAATGCCTTCTGCAAGGTCTCCAAACAGCTCACCAGATGTTGGTGCCCCCCAGAGTTCATCACAACTCGTTTTTCCTAAGTCAGAAAGAAGAAAAATGTCCTTTTTATGTATCACTCAGTCAGAGGGAATTACCGCAACTTTTGTTCAGTCAAGTGAGGCTTATTCAGGTAATTAAAGGCAGATTAGATTTCATCCCCAAATTACACCCTCATTTTGGTTCCTGTATGAGAACAGTATCCATTTGGGAAGCAGGTAACAAAGGCAGGCCTGGAATTGATTTTTTTTTTTTAAGCAACTTGCTCATGTGGAACAACAGACCGTAACAAGTTTTTAATAGGCATAAGCTAAGAGTTGTATATGAGGAGACAGAGAAACAGAGAGATAAACTTTTAACACCACAATATATGCAGCGGCCTTTGATGTAGCTCTCCCCTGCCTCCTGCTCCTCCCTACCCTCACCAACACCAGTATTTCAAAACCATGTGTGACAAGGTGACACCAAGTTTTGAGTATCACTGCAAAGCGAGCAAATCGCTTCACAGAGCACCACATCCTGCAACAGCCCGTGCAGAATGGTTAAGGCTTCTCACCTCTGGCTGAAACCACAAGTTTGACCCTTCCTGGAGCCGAACCAACAGCTGCCCCATGTCAATTAGGCTGTAGAGTGGGAGGCCGTAATTACGGAAGGCAAAGGCATGCCAGACAGAAGGGTATGCACATCACTCCCCTGCATGCTGCTGGGTGTGAGAATAGCACGCCTCAGCCACACTGGCCCAAAAGGAAGTCAAGGCTTGAACAAAATGTAAAGCGCTTTGCAGAGATCCAACAAACCAACAGAACTAATACTAAAGAAACTCCAGAAACCCTCCTACTCAGATCCCAACCATTCTCACCATGACTTGACGGACCAGCTTCATGGTTTCTGTCCAAGGTCTGTTTTGGTTGTACTTTGCATGAAGTCTTTCCAAGAGAGTACTCATCTTATTCAGCTTCTCCGCTTCTGCAAGATGAACCACAGGAAAAATTCAGAAAAGAGAACAAGACAATATTTACAAGTTTTACAAATAAAACAACCTGGTAGTTGTAACAAAAACGCTTTCCACCTTTAAGCTACTAATGATTTCAAAAACCTTATTTACTACTGTTTTATCCCTGCAACCTAGACTTTAAGGTTAAATAAACGTTAAGAACATATCACCAGCTGCCAAAACCTAGAGGTCCCCTAAAGGGTCTAAGGGCCTGTTGGGAGAAGGGCTCCTGTTCTGCATGGAGCCTCCCTAAATGACACAGCCCCATCAGGATAAGTTCTGGCATGACAAGAATACATCGGCATGCCGTTTGGGGCTACAACAGCATGGCCTGATGACGAAGCTTCCCCACGATAAGGAATGGAGAGTTAAAGAAGAGATGATGAGCTTCATTTCCTGGATTCCCCTTCACCGTTCACTCTTCCAACCCTCCAGCTTCCTGTAAAGATCTTCACAGACCCTTCCATCGCCAAAAGCCTCAGCCACAAGCGGGTCCAACTGCCAATGCTTCCCACGTGCTCTGATCAGACACACTCCTACCTCACGCTAGCTTGAAACCTGAGGACTGGCGTCTCCTTGGGGCTCCAGAACCACGCCACGGGATGGAGCAGTTGATGACTTCTGCTCTGCCAACCTGGAACCTACTCAACCTTCACGAAACGCTTGCCATGTCCCACAGACTCCTATCTGCTAGGTGTGGTTCCACAGGCTCATCTCAGCGTACTTCACAAAGTTGCACTGTTGTGAGAAAATATCTCCCTCGTGACAGAAAAGGACGGATGCAGGATCAGTGACTAAGCAAAAAACTAGTGTTGGACAGATTAACTAAAAAAATTCCAAGATGGAAGAGTTTATTTTTCTACGCTATCTAGTTGGAAATATGTACACAAAAGAACGTGTGTTTCAGTAGTACTATAATTCAGCTTTTTCCCCCCTTTTTGCTAAGTTTATTTCTACAGTTGCATTTGTCCAAAAAAAAAAAAAACCAAACCCAAACCCAGCAGACATCACTGCCAAAACAAACCCTGCCGCAGGCACTACGGGCTCCAAGGCAAACACAAGTCTACGATATTTTAACTGCCACAGCATACGGCCCTGTAAGCCCTCACCTGCACAATGTGAAGGGTTTGTGTTCATTGCCGATGCACGCACAGTTCACTCAGCTAATGCTAACACCATCACGTCCAAGGGTAAAAAACAATTAAATGCTTGTTAAATGTTTTGAGATTTCGCTGCGTTACACACGCAGGCCAGTCGAGGCTGGCGAGGACGTCTGGGTCCCCTGGCGCAACCCCTGCTCCAGCGGGGCCACCCGGGTCTGGCGACCCAGGACCACGTCCAGGTGGCTTTCGAAGAACTCCGGACAGGGAGACTCCAGCACCCCTGGGCAACCCGTGCCAGCGCCCCGTCCCCCGCGCAGGGACAGAGTGCTTCCCGATGTTCAGCCGGAGCCTCCCGCTGTGCCCGCCGCCCCTCGTCCTGCCGCTGGGCACCCTGGCAGCCCCCTGCCCCAGCTATTTACACGCTGAGCGGATCCCCCGCGGCCTGGGGACGGGCTGAGCTCCGCCGGCCTCCAGCCGAGCCCCTCC
>VXAA01004335.1:57730-86272 GCA_013399115.1 Anseranas semipalmata
TAGGACGCGGCGTCGGCGGCAGGGGCGCCGAGGCAGGGGGCGGCGGCGCCGTGAATGGTGCGAGGAGAGGGCGCCGAGGCAGCGTGAGGCTCGGGGGGTTGGGAGGAGCGCCCCGTCCCCCCGCGGAGCACAGTGGAGGAGGAATGCCAAACCCGGAGAGACGTGGGGGCAAGAAGGACGGGGGCGGCGGGGGGTCCTCGCAGCACGCGCCCGGCGGCGGGAGCTCCAACAGCAAGGAGAGGCACCGGCTGGCCTCCAGGCACAAGAGGCACAAGTCCAGGCACTCCAAGGAGTCGCCACTGGCAGCCCAGGAGACGGCGGCACCCTTGGGCGCTGTGATCAAGCCGCTGGTGGAGTACGATGACATCAGTTCGGATTCGGACACCTTCTCGGATGATGTGGCCCTCAAGCTGGACAGGAGGGAGAACGAGGAGAGGAAAGCGGACAGGAGCGAGAGGACGCAGAAGCACCGGCACCACCAACACAAGCGCATCCGTGAGCTGATGAAGAGCAAACAGGCGGAAAAAGAGAGGAAGTTAGAAAAGAGCCTGGAGGCCTCCAGCAGGTCCGGGTCTACCAAGGACAGACTATCGGGATCCTCCAAGAGACTCCTTGAAAGCGAGGAGCACCCGAAGTCGCTGTCCTCGAAGAGTAGCAACAAGGAATCGCGGTCAGCCAAAGCGCACAAGGAGAAATCCAGGAAGGATCGGGAGCTCAAGTCCAGCCACAAAGAGCGCAGTAAAAGCCATCGGAAAAGGGAGGCTCCAAAAAGTTACAAAACCATTGACAGTCCGAAGCGGAAATCCAGAAGTCCCCACAGAAAATGGTCGGACAGCCCTAAATTGGACGACAGCCCCTCAGGAGCATCCTACATCCAGGAGTACGACCTCAGCCCGCCCCGCTCGCATACGTCCAGTAACTACGATCCCTATCGGAAGAGCCCCGGCGGCTCGTCGCGCCGGCCGTCCATCAGCCCACCCTACAAGGAGCCGGTGGCCTACCAGTCGAACACGCGGTCTCCCAGCCCCTACAGCCGGAGGCAGAGGTCTATAAGCCCCTATAACAGGAGGCGCTCCTCGAGCTACGAGAGAGGAAGCGGGTCGTACAGCGGGAGGTCGCCCAGCCCCTACGGCCGAAGGCGCTCGAGCAGCCCTTTCGCCGCGAAGCGGTCCGTGAGCCGAAGCCCCATCGCCAGGTGCGTGCGCTCCGCGGCCCCTTCCTCGGCCTGGGGAGCGGGGAGGGAGAGAAGGTCTGGGGGTGGCCGGGCTGGCCCCGGGCGCTGGGGAGCGAACCCCCTCTTGCACTGAGGCTGGGCCCCGCGGCCGTGGAACGTGGCTGCAGGGCGACCCGTGTGGAATCTGCTTTGGTGAGGTTCGGTGCGATTCCCTGTAAAGTGGCGTTCACGCTCCAGGAAACACCTCCCGAGCTGGCACCGAGCAGCGTCCATGTTGGCTCTCGCAGAGAGGCCTGGGACTGAGCGAGCCCTGGGGATTAAATTACACTCACCTCTGGAGGTGGCCCCTGCGGAAGGGCGCGAGGCCTCGCGGGGAGCTTTGTGCTGCGGGACACGGGGCCCTCCGGCTCCCGGCCGGCTGCGATGCGCTTCGCTGGCGTGCAGCTCAGCCGGGAGGAATGTTTTCACCTATTTCTGGAACCCTTTATCTGCTCGCTGCGCGTGGAAATTTGATCACGCTTTTCAGGAGGGTGGCTTTGTTTTGAGTGTGTTTTGCTCTTTCCCAACTGACTTTTTTTTTTTTCTTTCCCTGAATTAGATGGCTACATGTAAACTCCATCTTTCCAGCCTAAACTTTCTTTTCTCACTACTAGAGCTAGTTGCTTCCATTCTGGAAGCACAAGTAGGAATCGGCTGTGTTTTGGCTTAACTATAATTTTCTTTTTATCTTTCTTTAGATAATAGTTTCCTTCTGTAGCAAAATGACTATTTGAAGGTAGAGCTAACTCTCTTTTATTTCAGATGTTCATTAATCTTCCTGTTATGTGCACAAATACGTGGTCTAATGTTGTTTCTCTTTTCTAGCTTCAGATTCTGTTAAGTGAGTTTCCTCTTGTCGCCATGGGTGCTGGGGAGCTTTGCTTGTGGCTCCATGGCAATTAAGATGTGACCTGGAATGTAACAGCTATAGAAATGCCCTGCACTGTGCTGCCTGCGCTGCATCCTCTGCTCCCAACAGGAGCCGTGCCTGAGGAGGCTGCCTCCGGAACATATTTATGTGATCAGCGGTTCCCAAAGAGCTTGGGGGTTTTCATTTCAGCCTTTACTGGTAGAGCTCTTCTCTTCAGGAATGCAATCTTCCACAGTGGGGTCGAAATATGGCCTCTGTCCTCGCTGTGGGAGGTATATTGCTTTTAGCATCCTGGAAGCTGTTGAGTAAAATCTACTTATTCTGCCATGGCTTTACATAGCAAAGGTAGCCCCTGGCTCTTCAGCTGGCTGAGGTTAGGTGGGCTCTCCTCTGCCTTGTTTTGTGTACGTACACTGGGGAGGTACCGAGGGGTGGTCATTGATGTCTGTCTTCTCCCGCCCCTCGATCTTTTTGCCGTGGTGGCATTGCTCTTAAAGGTTATTTGCTAATGCTTTTGGAAGAGTAAGAACGCAGTAGTAGGAAACGTGTATGCTTCATGATGTGATTGTGTATTGCAGCATCTGTTGAGCGTCCACGTTCAGCCCCACGCAGGGAGAAAATCACTTGGAAACTGAGGTGGTATCTGAAAGGTGTTCTTTCCCCAGGTGCTTCTCCTTCCCTGGCACACCTGAAGCTTGCTCCTCCTGTAAATGGCTAGTTGATTCTGTCTTGGGAAATCAGCTGTTATATTTTCCTGATCTTAATTATGGGGGCAACTTTGAAGCACTCTGTGCTGCTCCCCTGAACTGACATCCTCATGTAAGAAACTTTTAAGGGTATCTTTGACTCATTGATGAAATGCTAGACCCCAAACCAAAACAGATTCCAAAGGTTACGTACTGTTTACGCTTAGCTTGTACTGAATTCTTTGACTCTGACTTCAGTTGATAACCTACTACTCTTCTCTGGGCCGATAACTTACTGTGCCACCTATTCTTTTAAAGCGGAACAAAAAAAGATGGATTATGCCTTCAGAAAATATTTCTGAAGTGAATTCTAGGAAAGGGACAGAGGGAATTTAATAGGTTTTCCATATGTTAGGCAAATTGTGCGTTGTAATTCATGTGTTGGTTTTGCTTCGTTGAGCTTGCAGCCTGCACGGCGAAGCAGCTGATGTAAGTTTATGGTCAAGCGCCTGCTCCAGGAGCCGCAGATGCTCCCAGCTGGCTGGTACCACCCCTGCCGAGGGCTGTGGTGGAGCTCACCTGGAGGAGGCGATCGGCTGCGCCTCGCTCACCAGCTCCACTGGAGCCGCTGGGGTGGACTTGCTGCGGATGAGCGTGAGTGGAGGCAGCGGGCAGTGACTGCGAGCTCTGCTCTGCTCTGCTGGCCTCTGCAGCGGGGCAGGGACGGGCTGGGAGAGCACCTGAAAGCAGCACGCTCACGCGGTGAACGCCTGACTGTGACTTAAGGTCTTCGGAGGAGGTAACGCAGGCTTTTCTGGGGCACTGCATTATTTCTGCTGACTGAAAATGTGATTTTTTTTTTNTGTGTTTAATTTCCACGTCCAAAATGCAGTGTTAGGAAACTGAATCCAAGTGCTGTGCTGATCGGGGGAAATACAGAATGTTTGCATTTCAAATGGCTACACAAAACAACTTGCCTTTAATTTGGGAGAGAATAGGGATGATTTGGTCAGTAGGGAAAATAGCAGATGTGGCTTGCCATTCCTTGTAGCAACTGTTGTCATTGCAGCTAAAACTAGAAGAAGAAATTCCAGAGTCGTTCAGCTCCCCGAAGGTGGGTTGTGCTCTTTCCAAGTATAGCAGCGCCGTGCCCGTGCTGTGGGCATGGATGTGCGCTGCGTGGCCTGGGGTCGTTGGGCACTCAGAAATGAATGGCAGCCTTCTGTTTGAGCTGCTTCTTGAGCAATTGGAGCAAGGGGCACGCAGTCAGACTTCCCAGGCACTGGTTTGCCCTCCGCTCTTGTGTTGTGGCTTGCAGCAGGTAAAGTATTGGGATCTGTAGGTGTTCCTGGGAGTTCGTAGGGCGGATGATATGGAAGCATGTAGGTGCGGGGGCTTGTTCTGCCAGTTGATTAGGGTCACCTCTGCTAACAGCTACTAGCTGTGGTCATTCTCACCGCATGAGGTCTGCAGGCTTCCAGCATGCCATCCTCCAAAGACCATTCTAACTTTCTGATTATATCAGAGAAATTAATAATGCTTTTTTAATTTGGAATTTTAAATGATTCATCGTTGTTGACAACTTCATGCTAATTTGCAGTCATCGTGGTTAGTGTCTTGTATTTCTGGTTTCCAGTTGCAGGCAGACAACAAGGTGTTTTTAACCCAGGAGCACTTTTACCCGGACAAAGATCTGCTTGTACGGCCGAATTGCCCCCCACCCATCCCTGATAACGTTAGCAAACGGAGAAAGCTGAAGAGTGATGCTAGCTCCCCTGCGGTGAGAGGGCTGAAAGGGCTGCGTGGATGGCTGCGGGTGAAGCCGTGGAGACATTGTTCCGGAGGGAAGGAAGTTTCTTTAAAAAGCCGAATCTGCTTGTGCATCTTCTGTCCTACTGCGTCTTCCTTGGAATACGCAGCAGTGGTGGAAGGAGTGTTGTGGGAGCGTTGTTGCACTACAGCAAGCACTGTAGTGCTGCTGAGGCTGGTGATGGTGTAAGAGGCAGGACTTGTTGCAGAACAGCACTACTGGTGTGGCTGATAGAGCTGGGAAAGCAGACGCGCTTCTGGGTGCAGGGCCTTTTTCCAGACCTAACAAAGCCGTGACACCAAACTGGAAAATGCGCTTAGAAACAACGGCTCTTTGTGTAACACCTATAGACAGCGGAGGAGAAAATTGTGAGTGGTGCCTGTGGAGCGGAGGAGGCTACAGGTAGGGAGCGAGGAGTGGACTGGGTCCAGGTGAAGCAGCGGAGGACGAGCGTTGGCTGGCAGAAGGGCAGGGAGCCGTGTCTGGACTGTGAGCGGTGCTGCGGCGCTGCCCCTGCCGTGCTGGTGTCCCCGCGGGCGGCTGCGTTCCTGAAGGCGTGCTCTGACAAATGGGGTAGAAGTGGCGCTTTCGGAGAAGCTCGCTTTGTGTCAGATCTGCAGAGCCATCGCTTCTGGAACGCAGCCCTGCGACCGGTTGCATTGGGGCGGCTGGTGGGGGGAATCGCGTGGGTGGATGGCAGGCAGGCAGCAGGAAACAGGGTATCCCTGCATCCTAACCTATCCTGAAGGAATGCAGTGGGGAATGCAACCCCAGAACTGGTTGTGGTTGCAGTAAACTACATCCTGCAGGACTCGTTAGGAAGGTTTTCCTTAGCCTGCCAATGTGTTTGAGCATAGTGAAAACACAGTGGTATTTTCAGCTCCTGGCAGCTTTGCGGTGGGACGTGGCAGGTGAACCGCAGTCCGAGCGGCACGCTGTGCTCAGACAGCTAACTCGTGAAGCAGAGCATTGGAAGAAGACGGCATCCCGAGGCAGCGTTCCCATTGCACAACAAGGACCATGCGGCGGCGGCGTTCTGACCGCTGCCAGCTTGAGGCCGGGGCTGTGCTTGGTGTCGGGGGCAGATGCTCGGGGTTGGGGTGGCGGGGAGCGGGCGCTGGTTGCTCACGGCTGCAGTTGCAGCCGTGCCGGTGCTCAGGGCACTGCTGGTGTCCAGCAAGGAGCCATGCGTTGCTATGTCTCAGTTCTCCCGTTTGTTTTCCAAACTTTTGTTGTCTCAGGCTAATACTAATTTGTGTGGTGCTATAAGCGGCTTAGATCTTCATCATTAATTGTGTGGTTACAAGTGAGCCAGCATCTACTGCATTTAAACCTGCTTGTAATTGGGTGTTTTGGGGAGTTCCAACTACTGGGCAGCTATGCTTTAAGAAAATTCTGTGTTTCCAAAGCTAGATATGTTCCCAATAATAAATGATGGAATAAAAAACAACTTGAAGCGTAGTTTCTCCTACAGTATTCCTAGAATCCGATCTCAAATCTTTTCTTGTTCTCCCGTTGGCTAACACAACTGCTCCCTCCATCAGAGCCTACCAATCATGCAGCTCTTTGCTGTCTCGTAACCTGCAAAATCCTAGTTCCTCCCGAAGTGGAGGACGCAGTTCTGTCTCATCAGTAACTTCGCTGCGTACACTGGAAGTACCAGTTTCCAGTTCCATTTAACTTTTTATCTTGTTTCCAGATCGGTCTCCAGCGAGCTTGCGGTTACTGCTGTCTCCGGACGAGGTTCACGCTGTGCTCGCTGTGCGTGCCCCGATGGCGTGAGGCATTTCCTTGCTTGTTGCTTGTATCATGACACAGGTTTTCAGTGTGGCCTTCTATTTCTGCGTATACACTAATTTAGAGCCCGTTTGTTGTAGGTGAAGACTGAGACCCTCTGAACATACCTCAAACAGAATTGAAATTCTTGTTTTCTCTTCTCCCAAATCACAATATGCAAATTTAAGTTCTGATGATGGTAAAAGAACCAGGGGAAAATTTTGCTTGAAGTGAGATGCTTCCTGAGGCGGTGTTCCCATGGGGGCAGTCGTATTTTATCTGTTGTTTCCTCTAAAGCTGTACATAATTGCTATGAAAGATTTGTAAACTGCCAGCTCGTAGTCTCAACTGAAGTCTTCTGTTCGGTGCGTGCATCTGATCCCACCTTTGCCTGAAGACTTGTCCAGTCTTCATCCTTCATTTGGCTTGCCGCTCCGGTTTGTGGGGGCAGGCTTGGTGCTGGGGGCCTGGATGGTGACCTGCAGCTCGCACCGCACTACTCAGTAAGCTCTCTCCTGACAGCTGTTACGGACTACCTGAACTTAATTGGCAAATAATGGATCCATGTTCTTTTCGTAGAGAGCTACTGGTGTTGGTGAGTAGCGCAGAGGCTGAGAGATGCTTTTTCATTTATCTTCCTGTTCTGTCCACAGGAAATCTGTGAAGTCCCGAAGCCGAAGTCCTGGGTATTCCAGACACTCGTCATCTCACAGCAAAAAGCAGAGGTCTGGGTCGCGCAGTCGCCATTCCAGTATATCGCCCACCCGGCTGCCACTGAACTCCAGCCTGGGGGCAGAGCTCAGCAGGAAGAAAAAGGAACGAGCAGCAGCGGCAGCAGCTGCCGCGAAGGTGGATGGGAAGGAGGCAAAGGGCTCCCCCGTTTTCCTGTCTAGAAAGGAGAACAGCTTAGCTGAACTTAAGGAGTCTGGAACAGAATCCAAAAAGGCCATCAGAATTGTTAAATCTGAAAAATCTTCTTCAGATACAGAATTAGTTAACTTACTGTGTACAAATGCAGAGACTAAAGCACCTGCGGAGACAACAAAAACCAAGGCAGAGGAGAACTCGGAGAGGAAACATCCTGCTCCAGCTAGAGATTCAAAACAGCCAGGAACAAAAGACTTGAAGCCTGCAGCAGTGGCAGAGGACCTTCGGTCTCCAAAAGAGCCGGACGCAGCAGAGAAGGAGATTCCACCCCTGCTACCCTCCATAAAATCACCTCCTCCACCGCTGCCGACAACCACACCACCACCTCCAACTCCACCGTTGCCACCTTTGCCTCCGTCACCTGCTGTTCCTCCTTTGCCACCATCCCAACAGACTCCTGTTCAGGTCCCTACTTCAGTCCCGACATCTTTGCCATCTTCTTCCCACCCAAGGACGTCTACTTTATCCTCTCAGGTGAACTCCCAGTCCTCTGTTCAAGTCGCTACAAAAACACAAGTGTCTGTGACGGCTGCTATCCCACACCTGAAAACTTCAACGTTGCCTCCGCTTCCGCTCCCCCCTATTTTAGTTGGGGAAGATGACTTGGATAGGTAAGGTCACACCAGAGCGTCCTCTTTGTGTTTACAAGCAAAATACTACAAGCAGGCAGGTTCTTTTGGTTAGTTTGACAGTTGCTAGCTTATCCCGCAGAGTCTGTTGAAGACCACGGCACTTGTAGAAATGCCTTGTTGCATGGCTGTTCCTGGTTCTGGCTTGTCAGCTCTCTGTGGAGACTTTTATGATCCTGTGCAGGTAGTTATGCACTATCTCAGCGAGGAAGAGAGGTTTGGCTACTGTTTTAATGCTGTTTAGTAAAAATTTCGTGCCACTGTTTATATTATAGCAATTATCCCGAATTATGCACCCCTTTGCATTACAGCTGTTTGCACAGACTTGTTTTGAAACTGCTTTTTAATTTAATTTGTCCAAAACCTGTACTGAAGTAACAGGAAAGACCTTAACAATTCCAATATAAGAACATGAACCAGAGCTATTTCTGTTCCCAATTCACTAAACATGCAGGCCATGCCCGCATGTAAAAAATGGCATTGGTTCAGCTCCAGTCTCAGTTACCTAAGCAATGAGTGTTGTATTAATCACTAAGTAGGTAGTGTTTGTTTGAAAATGGAGGAGTAAAAGTGCACCTACTTCAATTTTTTGTCTTAAAATGTGTGTGTATATATATTAGTGTCTAAGAGTTGATCTCAGGACCTTAAGCTGTAGCTGGGATGCTTACAGCTGTAACTAACGCGTCCCTCTCTTACACGCAGCGTGCCCTGTATCCTTACTGCCTCCCGCGTGTGTAGCTGCATCGCAGCGTAACCCTGATGGGGAAGGAAACCCTTTCTCCTATCACTTCTAATCAGAACACGCAGATTAAACCTGTCCTGGAACTGTAGCTCTCGCTGCTCTGGGTTTTGGCTGGTGGTCCTAGCTTCTGATGTGAACTTGTCTGCAGAAACCTGCTGTGGTTTTTTGTTGTTTTAGGGGGAGCAAGAGAGGGTGGAGAAGAGGGGAACCCTACTGAATACCTAAAGTGGAAGTGGAAAAGAATCATTTTCCTTTGTAGCTGTTAGTGTATGGTAGTTCTGCTAACATAAGGCCACTACTGATGGTTTTTTCTACTTGATCTGCTTAGCCTGTAGTTCTCTAACAACTCCTGTATCTCTCCAGCCACTGCTAAAGATGCGTTAGGCATCTCATTTGTTAGTACAGTGTATTTTTTAACAAATAGGGTGTTACATGATAGTTATGATTTGCTATAATTATCCTGTGGTGTAAGTGAACACAGTGTTACATATTTTGATTGATTAACTGATTTTCATGGGTTATCCTGGTATTGATGTAAATGAGGGTAATGCCGTCACCGCGATCTATGTAGAAGTTAGACTTGTGCCTGTTTATGTTGCCATTCCTAAGCTGTTTAATGTTGCTCAGCTAATATCATTTCATTTAAATGCATCTGTGATGAGCAGTAGCTTTTAATAGATTACAGATTTTTTTCTCAAATGCAAGTCTAAGCAAGATCCTGCTGCTGTGTTCCCCTATTTCTAACCACAGAAATTGTTCTGCAAATACTGCGTATTTTATTTTCAGCCACTCACATCTAGAGCGCTTTTTCCCCACCCAGGTGTGGCTGAGTTTTGTAAAAGTGTTTCATCTCTGCCTTCACTATGAACTTGGGAGCGTGGATGGTGACATGTCTGGGTGTTAAGCTTAGTGAATGGATTTAGTGACTTTTTCCCCAAAAAAGGATGGGAAATCCCACTTCATCTGCTGAGTCCAGTGGTAGTTGCACATGGCACTGACCACTACAGAAGTTCATTCTTGATCAGCTGACTTTGTCCTTATGACCAGAACTCTTTAAAAAAACACTCCTGTTTTCGTATGCTTAGGGTGCGGGAATGCTTCTCTGAGAGCATGGTAAGCATAGGATTTGGGAACGAGCTTTGAAGCGTCCGGGTGCAAAGCGCACCTCCTTCAGTGGGAGACTCATCAGCCTCTCCTGGTGCTTGCCCAGCTTAGGCTTACCTGTCGGCAGTGCTCCGGGGCTCCCCAGCAGTCGGGGTGGGCCGGGGTCACCTCGCCTAGCAGGAGGCGTCGCAGCAGGAGGGGGAAGCCGAGTTTAGAACCAAGTGGTGCAAACATCGCATGCGTGATGTTGCACTTGACCTGTGCAAGCTAAGGGATTTGGGGGAACCTCTGGCTGACTTCACAGCACTAACATAGTTAAAAATATAGACCCGACTGATGGTGTCCTTGCTGTTTTGGGGTGGGGAGGACAGGAGGTAGCTTCTAGAAGTCCTTGTTAGGCGGTTGGCATTCGCGCTTTGTCGTCTTTATGCCTGGGCAGCTCTGAAGTGTCTGTTCAGCTTCCTCGTTTTAAAAGAAATGCTTGGTGAAAAGTCCAAACGTTCTGGTGGTAGCTGACGTTACGGCACCCATCCGTAGCTCTAACGCAGGCAGAGAACTGAGCACTGTAAAGCGCTGACCAAAGATAGCGGTGTGTGCCAGCGGGGAGGCGATAGCGGCCGTGAGGGAGAGGAGGGAGCTCCGGGAAGGCTGGGCATTGGTGGCTGGAGCCCGCAGACGCACCTTTGCCCTTCCCAAGAAAGTCTTTTGAAGAAATCAGTGCTTGATGTGTGTCTGGAAAGAGGCTGAAGTCTCTTGACGGGGTCAGAGGGCCTAAGCTTAGCATATACTGTTAGATATCTGATAGTATCAGGAGCAAATCGATTGCCAGTTAGAAGTGGATTAAACGTGAGGTCGGATAGTCACTGCTGCTCTGTTACTGGGAACTTGCAGTCTGTAAGAACTGGGCATCAGATCGGTGCTTCAAACACGTGTTTGGATACTGAGGAAAGCAAAGCTTAGGTGCTGTGCTCTGCCCGAACAAAGTTACTCGCCTCGTGCGTGTGGCTGCAGGCCCTGGCTTTCCAGGTGCTGCTGCAGAGCCTCTTCTCGGGTTCCCATGCCCTGTGCCGTGAGGTGCCCGTCCGGGTACCACCCTGCACCTGAGGGTTCCCAGGGAATGGGGACCGAGCTTCAGCACACGCAGCCCCCTGCTCCTGTGATTTCTGGGGTACGTGCCGCTCCTAGCAGCTCCTGCCAGCGAAGCTTTTCCTCCAGAGGTCTAGGCTGGTGTGAGTGGTGGTCGGTTCCGCAGCTGCGAGGTGATGCTGTAGCAGGGGGATCAGACTGCTCCCCCGTGCTTTTACAGGAGGTACCGGAGCTCAGTGCAAGAACAGTACCTTGCTTTGCCTTGCTTGTGCCTTAACTATATTTCACAAGAGATTTTCACGTAAATCGGGCAGTGTCTAAGAGGAAAATTGGAAAAATGACCTACTTCCAAATGTTCATTTATGCAGCGATATCCGTGCTGATGAGCGTTAGACCTGCTGATGCTGACAAATGGCAAACCTCCTGCTGGCTGCCCAAAAGAACAAACCTTGGAGGGTTGTTCGTGTCTCTCGATCTTTCTTTGCCTGGTGAAACAGATCTGTGTGTAGAAGAATTCCTGATGGATCAGACGTAGGAATTCTTCCTGCCATGTACATACACGAGAGAGAAATTGGGCTCAGTTTATGAGACTCCTGCCAGTCTAAACCAAGCTTCTGATGCCATTGATAATTTAATTTCAAAAAGAAAGTTAACTTCTGGTTTCTCAGCAAGTTAGAGCTATGTTAGTCCTTGCTTAGAAGTTAAGTGACTTACAGAGAGAGATTTAGTTCTGGGTTTGTATTTATAGTGGTCCTTACCAAGTCATGCATTTAATTTCATTACAGTAAAGGGACTAGATAGAGGAAGTAAGGGTCGGAAAGTGGGTGCTGGCTGATAACCTGAGCTGTCTTACAGGAACTTCAGAGTAAGCAGTTACTTGTGCAGATTGAACAAGTTCTAGTTGCGGAGAGCCACGTGTGTATGTGAAGATGGTGCATTCTAATATAATGCTTTCCTTTCCTGACTTGTTATCGTTGTAAAATTTAAGGCTGTTTTCCAGTTTTATACTTGGCTATGTTAATTTTGGCACTTAAACTTGGGCTCCTAGCTTTACGCTCTCAAATAGAGAGCTTTTGTCCTACAGTGGGTTTTTTTGTTTGTTAATTGGCTATTAAGTCTGATTTCTGTATTGTATTAACTTTTCGGAGTGTAGTCCAAAAGAGATTCTTCCTCCAAAACCTGTGAAGAAAGACAGAGAGCAGAGACCACGACACTTACTCACGGACCTCCCGCTCCCTCCAGAGCTCCCTGGAGGGGATCCATCTCCTCCTGACTCCCCGGAACCAAAGGCAGCCACACCACCTCAGCAACCCTTCAAGAAGAGACCAAAGTAAGGCTGACTCTTTCTTCAGCTTTTTCTAGTCGTTAGGTTTTCTGTTTCTTCTCAGGGATGTCAGCCTGGGTTTCCAGAGCTTTGCAGTAGTGCTGTGGTACACACTGAAACTCTTCGAGGAGCTGACTGTACGAGCTTGCTCTGTGTGGAGATGGTGCTGTTACAAGTGCAGTCACTGTTGAAATTGAATCTGGCAGCTGCTTTGCCAGTTCTCCCCACCGTTTGTTGGATGGGAAGAACACTTAATATGCACTTCTAAATCTTCAGCCAGGCTTAGTTCTGTTTTATTGAAATTCTTCTGTCCCCAGACTACCATAAGTGCTGCCTGTGTTGAGGGAAGTGCAATATATAAAAACTAAGTTCATATTTCTTTCTTCTTGTATGTTATCTATTTCTTGTGGGTTGTTTCACATTTGGACCACTCACAGTTGAAGGCCACTTGCCTCCTACTTGAGAATTAACAGCACAGCAGTTTGGGAAGAAGGGGTTGTATGTATCATGCACCAAATGGAGACTACAGTGCAGGCTTTATATTGAAGCTGTGACACTGTTGTCCTTCCCTTTGATCCTTCCAATGGTAGAGATTGGTGGAGTGTGTCATGCTCGATCTTCAGCCACATCTACCCTGAAAGCTCTCTCATCTCTTGATCTAGCTGTAACCGTTATACTGAAGGAACACCCTGACAAGTATCCCTATACAAAGCTCTTGGTGCTTCTAGGAAGAGGTTATTCACAGCAGGAGGCATACACCTTTTCATGCACAACTGAAGTGTTAGTCGTGGTGCAAGGCATATACAACTTCCCTGGATAGCAAAATGCATGCAGCTGTCGAGACAGTGAGCTCCCTTGGTGATTTTTGTACACCGTGCTAGCTGTACTTCGTATAACAAACACTGGACACTTGGTTTTTATTTAAAACAGAAGTTCCAAACACTAATTTTGTCTTACCGTAACTTAATTCTTTGGTATCTTTTTAGATAAAGATACTGGTTTGGTTCTTCAAGCTATTCTGTTAAAGTTTATAATGACATCTCTGTAGAAATCTGTGTAGTTACTGCATGCCCCAGGGAGGCTGTAGCAAAATGGGTCTGCCATCCTGAAGGCTGTGCATTTAAGGTGGCATACTGTCCGTTTTGCTTGTCTTCTCCACTCTGCCTTGTAATCCTTATTTCCCCGGGAGCAGAAATGTTTTGGTTGTTACCATGTGCAGCTGGCGAGCGCGTATCTGAAGGGGGAAGATCTGACACTGGTGGTGTTCTGGCTGGGGTGCCTCCTTTTCTGAAGGATAGTCTCCCTATAGAGCAGTGCCTGTATTTGGAGTAGCTGAGACCATGTAGCATAATTCATTACTCTTAAATGCTCATACGCTAGGAGTGTAAAGACAAATTCTGCCTTTGTTCTTTAGGGTACAGCCTAAAACAGTTGAATGGGGTTATTTGAGGGGCTGTTGGGGGCGTGGAGCACTCGGGTGTCTAACACTCCTCTTGCCTCTTCCAGAATCTGTTGTCCTCGATATGGCGAAAGGAGACAGACAGAAAGCGACTGGGGGAAGCGTTGTGTGGACAAGTTTGATATCATCGGGATTATTGGAGAAGGGACGTATGGGCAGGTGTACAAAGCCAAGGACAAGGATACAGGTAAAGATGCTCGGTGGCTTCAGGTTGACTCCACTTCTTCAAGGCCTTGTTACTGTGGGTGTGCATAAAACCCATTCCGGTGTTAGTGGTGGTGCCAGGTAATGATGGATACCTGCAGAGCTAGGAGTGGCTCCAGCCCTGCAATGAACACTTACCCTGGGTGTTTTCAAAAGGGGCAGAAGAAGAGAGGCTCTGAAATGCTGCTGAGTGCCCAGCTACCCCCTCTGCTCATGGAACTGTGTACCCAGTGTGCACAACTCGGCGTGTGCTCGAATGGTTGTGGTAGGCACAACCATGGCAGCTGTAGATGCCAACTGAAGCCCTGCTTTTGAAACGTGCCCTCGCTGGGTTCTATTGTAGCAGAGCTTGTGAAAGGGACTGGAGCTGTTTCTGGGGGAATTTAAGTTCACCTGTCTGACTTGCCACTGAAGCAAACTAGGAGGAGCACTGGTGTCATCTGTCTTGAGTTGGTGTGATAACTTTTGACAGAGCAGTGCTAACAAAAAATAGTGGGGTGGTAGCTAAAGCGGCTCTGCTGTTTCTTAGTGGATGTTGGCTGTGCCCATAGCTATTTTCAGCTTCCTGCTGGAAACCCACAGAGATGCGTGCAGAGGCTTTGACACTGCCTTGTTCCGGCAGGTGAATTGGTAGCTCTCAAGAAGGTGCGACTGGACAATGAAAAGGAAGGCTTCCCCATCACAGCCATCCGCGAGATCAAAATCCTTCGGCAGCTGATCCATCGCAGTGTTGTGAACATGAAGGAAATTGTCACGGACAAACAAGATGCACTGGATTTCAAGAAGGACAAAGGTAGTATTTGCTGCAGGGTGTGGTTTCAATTAGCCAAAGAGGTGATGCAACTTCATTTGATTGTTAGTGTAAAACTAAAAATCCTGGTGTGTGTAGACTTTTGTTGTTGCAATCCTCCTTGATGCACAGTTCCAGCAAGTTTGGCATCCAGATTTGGCCTTACATCAAAGGACAGATTCTGGTTAATATGAGTTGTCGCAGTGCAGAGGTAGACGCAAGCTTAAAAGGATGCATTGTGGAGTCACTTTTAACACTGATTAGTGTTGACGAACTCACCATCGGTGTGAAAAGCTTTCTGTCCTCTGCCACTGTGGAAGAAGGGTGTAACAGCATCCCACCTGCTTTTGTTTGTTCATGGACTTCCCCCTTCATGAGAGAAGGGGACAATAAAAACATGAGTTTAAGGCATGCGTAGCAGTAGGCTTTTCAACAAAGTAACTTTAAAAGTAAAAAATGGGTGGGTAAACATGACTATTTCAAAAGTAATTGATTTAGGGGACATTCTGATTTCAGGTGTTCAGCTTGATGTATTAGAGGGGCCACATAGGTTTTTTGTTGCTCTTCCATTGAGGAAAAAATATTTCTTCTTGTATGCACAGTAAACCCTACGTATAAAGCTGCATTAGAAAAAACACCAACACATTCAACAGCATGTGTTTTAAAAAAAAAAAAGTTTCAACAACTGAATGTACTTTCATTCTTTCTTTCCCCTCTGGTCTCTCCTCTCTTGTCTTAATTATTTCTCTGTTTATTATACCAGGTGCCTTTTACCTTGTGTTTGAGTACATGGACCATGACCTAATGGGGCTGCTAGAATCTGGCTTGGTACATTTCTCAGAGGACCATATCAAGTCTTTCATGAAACAGTTAATGGAGGGTCTGGATTACTGTCACAAAAAGAATTTCCTTCATCGAGATATTAAGTGCTCCAACATCTTACTGAACAACAGGTGACCTGGCAGTCAATATAGTTCTATCCAAGCTCTCTTCCCTGCATTCTCCTTGGGTTCAGCTGAAAGCACACAGTTGTTGTCTTCACCTTGACTAAGCTTAGGAATAGGAGGTGTTGATCCACTGTAAGAATACAATCCTGCATGTTTCCACCAGTGGAGTGACAGATGATTACAGTTAAGTTGTAGCTTTCCTGGGTGCTGCTCCTGGCTGGGAACACAGCTCCTACTGTAAGGGTGAACGGCCCTAACGACCTACGTAACGTGCTGTCAGTAGCAGTCTCTCCACATGAGACCCTCTGCTCGCTGTTTTGCAGCTCCTTGTAGTTAACTTTCTTCTGTGTTAGCTTAAATTAAATGGATCTCCCTGTGCCCTTGGTCTCCATGGCATTTTGGCAAAAATCCTGTTTATTGGAAGTGCTTGTGTGCAGGGAAACCACTGAGGGTTAAGGTCGAAAGTAGCAGCTCTCCATGAATTCTCTCTTCTCTAGATAGCAGTGTTTGGCAACAACATGGTTCATTGCAGAATACATTACAATTATTCATTTGCTGTTAATTATCAAGTCATTATCTGGATACCCTTAAGAAAGCTTTGAGCCTGTGAGAATAATACTGCACATAACAGCATTCACCTGTCTGGTTATCCATATAAAAAATTTCTCTGGGACATTGGTCTATTGGGATGGTGATAGAGATGGGACTGAATTATTACTTTTTTTTGTTTTTGTTTCTTTGAAGCATTAAATAGGGTCTGAAAAACTAAGACTGACATAGCCAAAAGTAACTGCAAGCACTGCTTGGTTGGGCCTTTCTACTACATGGAGGGATTTCCTTACCTTCTACTGCTTGCAGCATGTGAGCCCAGCTGCAGTTTGAACCAGTGGTTGTTTTTGTCTTTCAGTGGGCAAATCAAGCTTGCAGATTTTGGACTCGCCCGACTCTACAGCTCGGAGGAGAGGTGAGGCGTGGGGGGTAGAGGAAGGGGAAGTGACTTACCTAGGTGGGATGAGCTCCTTTGTTCTTGATACCCGCATAGTCCCTTCACTTGGAAGTCCCGGCATTGCCTGAGAAATGACTTCCAGCATGGTGTAAGTGGTATAATGCAGTTCCAGCTGTCAGGAAAAATATCCTCCTGGTTGGTATTAATAGCCTCCCATTAGACCTGCCCATAAGGAACTGAAACATCTCTGCCTGCCATGGACCACGTCTTGCTCTGAGCTGTTGAGGTCAGTCACTATTCAGTCATTGCAGCCTGCTGCTGCCTCTTGCAGGTCAGGATTTTTCGGTCTTGAGTACCTACAACCTGCTGTCTGGTGCACTTAGGCAAGATTGTAAAATTTGTGGTAGCTCAGCAGCTCTATTTAGCTCAGTCAGGTACTCTGAAAGTCTAGGCACTTGAAAGCCCACTGCTTCTACTTACATGGCTAACTCTAGAGTTTGGAATTAATAATTACTGCTTGTAAGGGTTTTGTGGCTCTTGATGTCAATTTACATTTGTATCTTGCATTCCAGCCGTCCATACACAAATAAAGTCATTACATTATGGTATCGACCTCCAGAATTGCTGCTAGGTGAGGAGCGTTACACGCCAGCCATAGATGTGTGGAGCTGTGGGTAAGTACCTGGTCTGTATCTTCTGTTCTGCTTGGGCTGGGAACATCATGTGAATAGAGTAGTTCTGGTGGAAGGTAGCCTTTGACTTGTGCTAATCTCTGAAACTATCTGTTCCAGCTAGGTAAAGAGTGTTGTCATAGCATAGGAATACTTTCAAAATTTTGTGCTTTAAGTAAATAGGTGGCTGTCACCTAACTAAAGCTAAACCTTTTAGTAAAGACTCCTAGAACAAGACTGTTCTTGGTATTGACATAAAAGCATAAAAGGTGTCTATTCTTCCTCTTTAAAAACACAACCAACTGATCTTTGCTAATGTGCCGTTAAGATCAGGAGGGGTGATGAGCAGTTCTAGTGCTTCATTCTTACTCTGTGCTAGTCACAGCTTCAGTGTATGGTTTTAATGACCTAGAGGCTTTCCTGTGATCTCTTCAGATAGCTCTGTCTGTCACTTATCTTTTTTTTCCGTCCAAGTCTAGGAAACATTTTAAAGTAGAGATTTCAGAATTCTAGTAGTGTAGGGAGTCTCACGAACAGGAGGAGCCTGGGCAGTTTAGCCACAAAGATGGAAACTCTTCCAAGTGATTCAGAACCCAAATCTTGAGGATTCAACACTTAGAAGTGGGACTGGATTTCCTGAAGAGTGTGCATCCCATTGTGATATATGTGGGTAAACTTTAGTGGAGCTTAGTGCACATACAACAAAGGCGTTGTAAAAGTCAGACCCTCCTAATTACTTCTGGAAATTTTGGCCATGAAGTCCAGTTGCTATTCAGCGTCCTGTGCCAAATGAGTGGGGCTAGCCCAGCTCCAGCAGACAGGTGCCTGTATCAGTCCCCAGCTATATTTGGCACTGATTGTCACTCCTGCCAGAAGGCTTAAGGGTAGATGTGAGGGACTGACTGAGTCAGAGCTGTCCCCTCTCTCATTCTCTTCTTTCCATTCCAGCTGTACAAATGTGTGTGCGTACATGACTGTATCCTGTGTTTGGCAGTGACAAATAGCAGGTTACTGGCAGCTGAGGATATTTGGGCCAGCAGATATCCCCCAAATTGTGACAGTAAAGTTGGAAGGATAAGTGGGCTGAATCTGGAGGAAAATGAGATGCCTGACTGTTTTTCTTAACGTGCTATTGACACATCCTACTTTCCCTGCAAAGACTTAGTGTGAAGCTTGTGACATGTTAACCAGACTAGTGAGTGTTATTTCCCAGCTGCATAGAATTGGTGACTGTACACATAGGTTAGTTTGTCAGTTCTCAACTACAAGCCCTGATGCAAATAACTCTCCTTAGGCAAACCTGCTTCTGAACAGAAATGCTGCAGTGTTCAAACGATCATCCCAAGGGTTTGCTGTCGTGACCTCTTGCTTTTCCTCTTTCCAGCTGTATCCTCGGGGAACTGTTTACAAAGAAGCCTATTTTTCAAGCCAATCTGGAACTGGCTCAGCTTGAATTAATCAGGTAAAGCATTGCACATGCATGCCTATGAGAAGAGGTACTGCAGAAACTGCTTGTGCACATAGTCGCTGTATTATAAGAGCCCTCTTTCTCTAATCTGCCTACAAAATAGGACCAGTAAATGACTGTAACTGCAAATGTGAATAGTTAGGCATATAGATGTCCATGCCTACCGTCAAGAGTGGGGCTGCTAATGTATGCACCCTCAGTAAACTTTGCTGTAGTTAGCTGAGTGCAAAAATCATGACCCTAAATTACATCTTGTACTGAAAATTCATTGTGTTGGATGGCTTATAAACTCTGGGAAGCGTTTTTCCTCTTCCTGATACCACCTTTTTAACCTGAGGTTTATCTAATCCTTGTCAAAGTGTGCACAAACGTAGGCTATTGGTATGCCAAGCTGCTTAGAAAAGAAATGTCTTGACTTGAGTCAGTGACTCTCCTGCTTCTTGCTGTGTTTCACCTGCTGATTGTACTCTGCTTTTCTGGTTCTCAGCCGCCTCTGTGGGAGTCCCTGTCCAGCGGTGTGGCCGGATGTCATCAAGTTGCCCTACTTCAACACTATGAAACCGAAGAAGCAATACCGAAGGCGCCTGCGTGAGGAGTTCTCCTTGTGAGTTTCCACAGAAGAGAGGATAAGCGGCTGCACGGGGGTCATGGCCTTCTGTTACGTTGTGTGACAGATCTGTCCTTTGGCTCTAGTCTACCTGGCACGATGAAGCAGTGCTTCCCATGCTTACATTCTGCCCTCAGGCAGCCCTCTCCAATGAGGGCTTCTCCTATCTGTGGAAGGCTGGAATGGGCTCACTGTCCACTAAATATCTGATCTGCCACATGTGCTTTCCAGAGGGGTTCCCTGCCTCTGCACACATGGGACACTTCTAGCTCGGGTCTTGCCTTGTCAGTCTGTACCTGAAAAACACACTTGACAATATGGCATTCTCACGGTTCTGAGGCTGCCTGACTTCAGAGATGTGCTCTCTGGGGGGAGAGTATAATTGTGTGATAAGCTTGTGGGATTTGTAGCAGAGCTGTTCTTCTTAAATGTGAAAAATTAGACTAAAAATATTGCATATCTGTTGCCTGTTCTAATGATGTCTTTGAGCTGTGCATCACTTAGTAATAAATTCTGACTGCATAGATTTCCCTTGGGCATGAGGTGGCTCTCTGAAAGCCGGCTACTCCACCAGTTCAGAACAACCCCTTAACTCAGCCGTATTTCCGACTCTTTATGCAGCATTCCTTCGTCTGCTCTCGACCTGCTGGACCACATGCTGACGCTAGACCCCGGCAAGCGCTGCACAGCAGAACAGGCCCTGCAGAGTGACTTCCTTAAGGATGTTGACCTAAGCAAAATGGCACCTCCAGAGTAAGTCCCAGCTGGCATCGTCCACTGTGGTGGGCTCTGCTAACGAGCTTTGGGAAGGAGCCACTGGCTTGGCCTTGTTTTTTCAGTCAGAATTAAGTTATGATTTCTGGATTCGTTTCTTGACTCTGCCCTCTGGATTTGTCATATGGCTGAGCAGATAGCTCTTGTGCTCTTTTTTGTTTTTACCTGAAACTGGGGCTGGTTTTATAAAACTCAGCTAAATGCTTGTAAGGTTCTCTAAAACTTGGAAGATATGAGAGTAGTATGTAGTAAATCCCTGTCCTCTGTGCCGTGGAGGACTGGCTAGGCCTTGTTTATAGTGCTTGTTAATTGGCTGGAAGAATGCAACACTACTCAACAGCCACTGTTTGCAGCTCTTTTCTCCCACCCCAGTCAGGCAGACTATAAAACTCTGCTCTAGCTACTTTGCATGCAAGTCCAGCAGTAGCTTTTGAGATTCACCTTAAGAGTTATTAAAAGCAGTTGCTTTCTTAAAGCCACCATGCTCACAAAGCTGGGTGTAAGTTTGCTTGTGATGGGGGGTGTGTGTGTGTGTGTGTGTGTATTGTAGCTAACCCAGTCCATTCAGGTGTGAGACCCCAGTGCAAATTACACGATTCACATGCAATTGAGCTGCCTTCCTGGTTCTAGTGCTCACCCCTTCTGGGTTTAATAGTAGGGCTGGAGTTAGAAGAACATTTGTGCTCCTCTTATGGCACTAATAATCTTCTGTGGTCTTCAAATGTTTTTTCTGGTGTCATGTTTCTTACCTGCTAAGTCTTGTTCTCTTCCAGCCTTCCCCACTGGCAGGATTGCCATGAGCTGTGGAGCAAGAAACGACGACGGCAGCGGCAGAGTGGGATTGCAGTGGAGGAGCCACCGTTATCAAAAGTTTCTCGGAAAGAAACTACCTCTGTTACAAGCACAGACACTGTCAAAAACAACAGCAGTCCTGTGCACTCACAGCCTGCCCAGCTCAAAACAGAGTCTGGTTCTGGAGATGCAGTAGGTCAGTGCCTAGTCTGGCCCGTGAAAGGCTCCTCTTGATATGTTACCTTCCTTCTGTCTCCAGTTTGTACTAGATATGGGATGCTTATGTCTTTTCAAGCCAGTCTAATTCTTTCATCTATATTTCTACAGAAAGCACATTCCAGAATCTTCCCTTTTTTTTTTTTTTTTGTCTGCTGTGAAAACTGTTGGCTACAGAGCATTCTGGCTGGTCTTCAGAAGCCGTTGAGTTATATTATTGGTTCCAAAGCATACTTTCACGAAGAATAATGCAAGGAATCCTAGAATCACTTTGGCCAGCAAAGTAAGAGATAATAGGCTGGCAGGAACAGACATCTAAAGAGTATGCAAATGAGCTGAAGTTTGATCCTGCTGATCAAATTATATAAAGATTAGGCATGGGAGATAACAGACTAGTGGCTGGTGGGCAAAAATGTATATTATTGCACATTGTTCCTTACAGAAAAGATCCATTGGTCATAAAGACTTGCAGGACTGGGGCTTCTGCACTGTTGCCAAAACTGTGCTCAACCTTCTGGTGTCCCAAATATACTTGGAGGGGAGGTGTTTTGATTCCTGGGAATGTAGAGAGATACAAAGCTGCCCAGACCATGCTGATTGTTCTCTAGAAGCCTTATGAAAACCCAGATATGGGCTGAAGATTCTTTTGTGTCAAATGTTGTACAGACAAGTAGCAAGGAAGACAGTTCTTGCTCCGGGGAATGCACAATCCATGTGTTCAGTGAAACACGGCAGATGGACAAAAGGCAATGGTTGGATTAACAAACGGTGAGAGAAACGAGTGTCACGTCATTAGTTGTCTACCAGTAAGGGAAGAAGCTTAATTTTAAGCTTCTAAAACCAAACCTGTGCACCCTGCTTGCCAAGGAGCTTGACTTGCAAGGTCAGTGTGAAGGGACACCCTTGTCCCTCAGGAGGCTCTGGTCCAGCACGGTGCAAAGGGATGTGATGCCATTTACAAATTGTATTTTAGACTAACCTGGATACTTGCAGGTCAGGACAGAGCCCTCTGATCCCAGGCCAGCTTTTAGTTAGGAACTGCTTTCTGCTTGACCTAATTTCTTTTGCTGTGTCAGTGGAACACACCCTTCTTCCATCCCAAACAGCAGCTTAGCTCTGTCCCAGGAAACCTGCTTTCTAGCGCAGGGAAGTGCTCCTGGTCCACAGAGTGCTGCAGGGACCTCGGGAGGGGCTGAGCTGCTGTCAGACTTGCTGCCCTGATTACCACCGAAATGGGCTAAAGGGTTTCAGTCTTCATCACACATCCTCAGACTTGCTGCCATGACTGGTGGTGTAGTTGCTTACCAGTCTGATTCTTGGGATGCCCCCATTAGTTAACCACTCCAAGAGTGGGGAGGTTCGGTTGAGCCGGTTTGAACAAGCAGCCGTGTATGTGGTTCTGTTGGTGGATTGGAGGGGGCAGTGACAAAGCTTCCCTCTATTGCTGACAGAGCAGTACTGTAGCCTTGGGTGAGTGCAGTGTGTGAGCAGTACCACGGGGTGCTGCTGCAGTGCTGCTCAGATCTGATCACAGGCTGGAGGGGGCAAGCTGATGGTGGAAATTGGAGCAAACTGTCTTGGAATCCTCCTTCTGGAGCCTGCATGCCTTCCCCAGGCCCATGGAGGAGAGGCGTGCGCTGGTTCAGTGTCACAATTACAAACTGATCAGATGTAGCTTTCCCTGACCTTTCTGTGATGCTTCTTGTGTTTCCTGCAGGCCTTGGAGAAATCACCCAGCAGCTGAATCAGAGCGAACTAGCTGTTTTACTGAACTTGCTGCAGAGCCAGACTGATCTGAGTGTCCCACAGATGGCCCAGCTGTTAAATGTACACTCTAACCCAGAGATGCAGCAACAGCTGGAGGCTCTCAACCAGTCCATCAACGCTCTGACAGAAGCCACAACTCAGCAGCAGGAGTCTCAGGCAGCAGCAGCAGCAGAGGAAGCCATAGAAGAGCCACCCACGGAGGCCCAGCCACTGGAGGAGCAGGTGACTCCAGAAGCAGCCGGTGCTCAGGGAGATATGCAGAACGTGCTGGCCGTTCTGCTGAGTCAGCTGATGAAGAGCCAGGAGCCTGTTATAACCCTGGAGGAGAGCAACGGGGAGAAAAGCAGTGAGCAACGGGGGCCAAGGAAAACCCCTACAATGCATCCGGAGGAAAGTACAGGTAAATAATCATGACCATTGCTTGTGCATCTTGGATGCCATTCACCTGTTTGAACAATTAAAGCCTTCCATACAAGTGCCTCTAGTTTAACTGTGGCCAGGAGGCCGAGACGTTTTGAGTATTGTGTCAGAGGGAGGCTTGTGAAGCGGGGCAGGGGGCGAGGATGGGAGGAGCTGGGTGCTGGAATGTGGTCAAGTGTTAGATTTCCAAAACTGAGCAAGACACTGACCCGCTCCCTGCAGTAAGCACTGGACTGCTCAGGACGTTTTAACAACTGCAAAAAGCCAAAACACTGCTTCGTCTGCTTTGTGCCTCCAAAACACAAAATCCCATAGTACTCCACTGTGAGTAGGTCAGTGAAGATTAAAGGTTTTGATTTATTTTTTTTTTCCCCAAAATATGAAAGGGGAACTTGTGGAGGGTCAGTTCTTCCTCTGATACTGCTAGTAATTGATAGTCTGCACTCTGTCATTAGTTGCTGTTATTTCCCATTGGGTTTACACCTTCAGGTAGTTTTTTTTGCACAGGGCATTGGATCTCTGCAGTTATGCAGATTTTCCTGTCTTGTCCCAACTATTTTTTCACCATTCCCTTCCTACTTTCCTGCCCCCTCAAATAAAAAAAAATGCAGAGAAGACTGTAAAGATCATGAGAACTGAAATATTGGAGAGTGCTGAAATGGAAGGATAGTAGCGATTCTGTACACAAACTTGTGCATCCGGCTTCAGCGTGCCCAGACTATACATAGGGTTGGCTTTTATGAGTACTGAAATTCAGCAACTTCTGAAGTTGAGCCAAACGGCTGGTTCTTGTAGAGCGAGTAAGAGGCATGTTTAAAAGACCTGACTGTATCAGTGAACTCTTGGATTTCCTTTTCAGAGGTGAGTGTAAATGTCTCCATGTCTTTTTTTTCTGTTGATTTTTTGAATTATTAGCAACATCCTGTGACGACCTCACCAAATTCTAGAAGCGCCTCCTGAGTATGTCTCAAACTCTCCAGGGAGCCTCTTTTGGCCCGATACACAACTCCTCTGCAATGTAGCTGAACGTGCTGTGTTCTCGTGCCTTCAACACACCCGCCCACCACAAGCCAGTTGTGATCGTGCTTTTTTTTTTTTTTTTGCCCTAGTACTGGAAGATAATTAGGTTATTGTAGAGCAGATTCAATTAAATAACATTGTTCTCTGTTTATAATTATTTTAAATGCTATGCTGTCCCCAAATCAGCTTGGCTTTAAAATTACCTGAAGATTGTTTTCTGGATTTAAATACAATCTAGTTTTAAAGTGGACTGATGGATACGGGTGGAGGGGTGGTCCTGGAAGACTACTGGTTTTCACAATAAAGTTTGACCTTTTTAATAACCACTTTTGCAAATGATTTGAGGATCTGATTCGAATAAGGTGTTCGTGGCCTCTTACGTCATCGCCAGTAATAACTTTAATCACCACGTAGCCAAGCCTTTGGTTGATGAGTGAGACCAAGTCAGTGCAGTTGTGTTGCTCCACAGGAGTCAGGACTGGTTTCGTGAGCGCAGCCAGCACGCGAGACGCCGGGAGCAGATCGTGTCCTGTGGGAAGCGGTGTCCTCTCCTCCGCGCAGCGTCACCTCTGCCCACGGCGCTGCCTGGGCTCTGCTCTCGGCTTTTTGCGCTGCCTAAGCAGGCTGCTGGGTTCCTCCTGCTGCCTCAAAAGCAGTAAGAGAAAGTAGTAAGAGCGTGGCGATGGTGGGGGTGTACTAGAAGAGTGCTTTTGCTCTTACCAGGAGGGATCCTTTTGAAATAGAAAGCCTTGTTACTTCAGGTCTGGTATGGGGAGGGGGGAAGGGGGGGACTGACTTCCACATGTTGCAGGGCAGTCTGTGCATTGCATGCAAATAGTCGTGGGTTGAGGTTGTTCTGGGCTGTACACTGGAAAAGTACTTCTTAAAAAGGTCATGAAACAGGCAAAGCAAGGAGCCTCTGGTAAGGAGCCCCTAGAAGCAGGGAGGGGACGCGGCCAGCGGTAGCCGTCCCCTTCCCCGTCAGCGTGGGTGCAGTCAGGAGCTGGTGCTGGGGTGGGTTCTGGGCTGGTTTTTCTTTTAAACTGTACATCAGCACGGTGGCACACGGTCGGGCAGTGAGTGTGTCACTGGTGTCCCTCTGCGGCAGCAGGCCCTGCTTTCAAGGAACACGTGCTGTCGTGTGGCTCCACATCTGTCTCCCGCTCCGCGTTAGCCTTTGATCCGAGAGCAGGAATTCCCTGCACGGGTGCCCATGTGTTAGGGCAGCTGTTGCTGACTAGTTGGGAGTGTGGGGGACAGGGCGAGCACGGGGAAAACGTTAACGAACGTGTGCACTGATCTTGCAGCGAATGCCAGCTTATAAAATTCTCCGCCTCTTTTCCAGTGCGGACTGTCTTGGTAGGCTGTGTTTTTTTTTTGTTGTTGTTGTTGGTATAAATGTATTTATATCTGCTCGCATGATTTTTAAGATGGTGTTTAAAAGGAGTAACCCTTCCACAGCATGTCCTCCTCGCATTCTCCCACCAGAGAAGAGGCCCCCCGAGCCCCCTGGACCACCGCCGCCGCCTCTCTCCGAAGGAGACCTCTCCAGCGCAGCACCAGAGTTGAACCCAGCCGTGACGGCTGCTCTGCTGCAGCTTTTTTCCCAGCAAGAGGCAGAGTCACAGAGCCACGCGGCGCACGAGCACCAGGCCTCCAGGTCCGCGGACTACGTCAGGTCCCACTCGTCCAGGACTTACAGCACCGAGGGCTCCGAGGGGGGATTCGGGGCCGAGGAGCTGAACTCTGGCCAGACGCTGCTGGAACCCTCTGCCCAGACTCTGGGGAAAAGCAGGACCTTTTTGGGCTCCGTGAGCCACCTCGGGGAGACGAGCAATTACCAGGGCACAGGCTCTGTCCAGTTCCCAGGGGACCAGGACCTCCGCTTCGCAAGAGTCCCCGTAGCCATACACTCGGTCGGGCAATCCTTCACGAAAACCGAGGGGAGCAACAACACACTGGTGCATCCAGAGGCCAAAATTCAAAACTACAGCGAGCTGGGCGCGGGGACTGCCGGTTCCAGTGGGGCAGGAACCGGCCACAGCTGGGGTGCCCCGACCCAGGCCGCGTCCTACGGGAAGGCTTACCGCGGGCCGAGCCGAGTGCCTCCACGCGGGGGCCGGGGGCGAGGGGTTCCTTACTGATGCTCATCCTCCGCCGTCGTCTCCCCCTCCCTTGCCTCTCGCCCGTCAGTGACATGATTTTTGCCAGAGCAAGGTATCGTCTGCGTTCAGCTGCTGCAAAGCTCTCTGTTGCATTCCTTGCTCGCTCGGCATCCAGCAGCACCCCGTGAAATCCTGTAGTCCCGGCTTGCGTGGCACGCTGGCCAAGCCTCTTGTGCTTGGTTAGCGACAAAAAAAACGCGGTGAGCTCTGCCCTGAGCCAGCAGATGGTGGGGGAGTTGTTTAAAAATAGGAGGAATGGAACAGAGCGGCCACGCTGGAAAAAGGAAATAAAGAAATTTCGCAAGCTGGGCACAGCGCTCCTCGTAGGGAGGAGCACGGGGCAGGGTTCAGGTAGGGCTGAGGGAGAGCCTGGCTCCCAAAGCAATTTTTCTTTTTTTTTCAATCCCCTTAATAAATAAATAAATAAATGGAAATATATCAATGCAGGGACACCTGGCTCAGCTGTCCTGGCTGTGGACGGCCAGGCTGTGGCACTGGCTTGTGCTGGGAATTGACCCCACGCCGCTTCCTTCCCGTAAAGCGCCCGCTGCTCCCTTTCCTTGCTCCGTTCCACGTTGAGTTTCCAGGGCCCGGCCGCATGTCCCACCCCAGCGGCTGCCGGGCTCCAAGTCGCTTCTCTTTTGGCAGTAGCCTTAGAAAATTGGCTTTTGTGAAGGGTCTCTTTGGGTTTTGTATCTCTGCTGCCGTAAAGTTGCAGTGGGAATCGTCTTTTTTTTTTTTTTCCTTTTTTTTTTTTTTTTTTAGATGCTCAAGAGCCGAAGAGAACACCTCACTTAAAAATATGTATTCTTTGTAATTCGTAACTTCCAAAACACTTTAATTCTTAACCTTTGAAAAAAACCAAACCAATGCTTCAGGTGGGGAAGCCCCCGAGGCCTCTGCGTGCTGCGGGGTGGTGCCAGGGCGGGCTGGCAGCAGCGGCTCGGCACACTGAGGGTTAATGGGCGTCTATGCCCCGTTTCTATAAGAATCTATATTTTTGTTGGCGAGGAAGTGTTCCCGGTGAGTGTCCTCCTTCCGCAGAACGCTGCCATGTTGTCCCTTTCAATGAGACTTAAACAAAAGAGATGAATAAAACAAAGGTACATATTTATGAGCTTTTTTCCAAGTCGGCCTTTCCTATGGAAAATGGAGTTGTTCCTTTCAGCTGAGCTGGTCCCAGGCGTTACGCGGAGGGGAGGCTGCTGGCAGGATTTGGCTTTATTTCACACGGAGCGTGAGCGGCAGGGAAGGGCTGCGCGACCCCAGGCCCGGGTCTGGGGTTTGGTTTGGTTCTGCTTTGGTTTTCTTTTTGTTTTTTCAATTGCCGGTTTATGCCTGATGCGCAGGAAAAAGCGAAGTTGTGTAAGATGCAGAGTGCGCTAAATAAAGCAGTCACCTCTCCGGAGTTGTTTTTTTTTTTTAATTTATATATTTTTTTCCACCATGCAGCTGCCAGCGCTGCTGCGTGTTGGAGCTTTTGTTGTTGTTGTTCTGGCTTTTCTTCCTGAGCCCATCCAATTTGGAAGGAAAAGTCGCGTTCCAGCACTGAATCCTCTTAGGAAGCGGATGCCTATTTATTAGCTTTCCAAATTGGCGTCTCCCCAGAAAAGCCCGATGAGGATCGAGCCTTAAAACAGCGACACAGGAACGGCCCCGGGGCTCTGCTGTGGCCCCGCGGGGCTCGGGGCTCTGCCCGCTGGGCAATGCCGGAGCTGGGAGGCACCGGGATGCACCAGGAGGCACCGGCCCTGCTGGGGCAGCTCTGGGGCCGCTCGGGTTTGCAGCGGGGTCCTCGGGCGTGCTCCTGGCCCTGGGCCGCGCCCCGAGCAAAGGACGGAAACCCCGGACTTCTGTCCCTTGTTCGGGCCCCCGGCGCTCGCCCTTCCCTGGCTGGAGCCCACCGGGAGGCTTGGGCAGAGCTGGGGGCTCCTCCCCAGCAGCTCTTCCAGCCTGGTCCCACCACCAGGCTCCCGGTCCCTGCGAGGGCAGAGGGAGCGCGCGGGTGCCAGGGCCAGGCGAGGACGCGGTCCCGGCTGCTACCCCAGGGCAAGGGGGGCTGGGGGGCCACTCGCCCCCCCGCAGCTCAGCATCTCCTTTCTCTTTTTTTCTTTTCCTCTTTTCCTTT